>SNQJ01S0022518.1:39919-51757 GCA_010110895.2 Picea sitchensis
TTGTGTGTCTTCTGTGTTTTTGTTTCTGCATTTGTTTTATTTTATTGCTCCGCGGTCCTGTTTTTCTAACATCAGCATCAACTGTTTCAGTAGCAGGATTTCTCGTTCAGATCGACGATGACGAATGTGAGCATGTCATTCACTACATTATTAAAAGCCTTTTAGGACCACCCTTGAAGTATAATCATGAAGAGAAACTAGCCCTTGCAGTCATCCTAGCAGTCCAGAAATTGCGCCATACATTCTGCTTCGCACGACTAGGGTCATAGCAGATTCCAACCCCATGTAATACTTGCTTAGTCATCGGCAAATTAATGGAAAATTTTACCGATGGATCGTTATCCTTCAAGAGTATGATATCAAATTTTCAACACCCAAGAGAAAGAAATCTCTCGTCCTCACCGAACTTGTCACAACCTTCCCCTCTAATACTACCAGTGCCCCCGTCAATACTGACTTCCCCGATGAATATCTCTTTTATAACACTTTGGATGATCCTTGGTACGGAGACCTCCTCGTCTACCTCTGAACCCAAAATTTTGGTAACCTCCTCTCATGAGATGATCATCGTCATATTCGCCACCAGGCCCCCCACTATATCCTCATCGGAGATATCTTATATCAGCGAGGGGTCGAAACCATACTTCATTGATGCTTGACTATTGACGAGGCCGATAGAGTCTTGAATGACTTCCATAGTAGCGCGTGTGGGGGCCATCTTTTGGGGATGTCCACTGCTCAAAAAATCATCCGAGCAGGTTATTTTTGGCCTACATTGTTTCATGATTGCATTCATGTTGTGAAGTGATGCGATAAATGTCAGCTTTATGCCAACAAAGCACAAGACCCACTCTTCTTCACCCAGTCATTACTACCAGACCCTTTTTTAAATGGGGAATCGATTTCATGACTTGTAATCCCCCATCCAACAATGGACACAAATACATCGTTGTCGCAGTCGATTACTTCACAAAATGGGCTGAAGCCATGCCTACCTTCAACAACACTGCTGACACTGCAATGCGTTTTTTCTTTAATCACGTCATATCCCACTTTGGAGTACCACTCCAACTAGTTTCCGATCATGGGAAACATTTTGAGAATGAGATTTTCATTGAACTCTCATCGTGGTTGGGATTCTCCCATGAGTTTGCCTTGCCATATTACCCTCAGTCTAACGGATAGGTCAAAGTAGTTAACAAGGTCCTCAAAACCATCTTGCAGTGCACAGTTAACAAACATAAGACCAATTGGCATCATATGTTATTTTCCACACTATGGGCTTACCGTACAGTCGTGAAAACGACCACTAGTTTCACACAATTTCATCTATTCCATGGGGTCGAGGCCACTCTTCCTATCGAGTGTGAAATCCCCACCTTATGCACCGTAATTGAGCTATTACCCGACACTACTCCAATGGAGTAGAGTTTGCTGAACTTAGAGTCCCTAGATGAAGATCATCGATCTTCATTACAGAACAATGAGGCAGCCAAAAAATGGTCAAAGGCCACCTTTGATCGCTGTCAACCTTCGCTCATTTCACGAAGGCGACCTCATCCTTGCTTACGATATCACTCATGATACTCTCGGTCATGGAAAATTTGAGTCACTGTGGCATGGCCCCTACATTATCCAACATTTCCTCACCAAAGGCGCATACATCCTGGCTTCCCCCAAAGGCCTCTCTCTCAAAGAACCCATCAACGAGCTATACTTAAAGAAATTTTATACCTAAGCATAGCCATTCTACATTAGGTTATTTCTTTTTATAGTGTTTTTAATCTTTTTTCCATACCTCTTGTCTAAACTATCATTTGTGATATTGACAGATGCTTCCTCCATCGGCCTACCACATTGGTTATGCCGATGGCGCCTGCCGTTGGACACAAAATATCACTTCAACAGCTTGGGCCCTCTATACCCCCTCACATGAACTACTCCACTCTAGCGGCATATGTTTGGGTTCAGCAACCAAAAACCAAGCCGAGTACACCACCGTCATTGGCCTCCTCACTGATGCCAGCCATCATCGTATTCACCACCTTAGCATCTTACTTGACTCCCAACTAGTCTTCCTCCAGCTCAACAATGTGTACCATGTCCATGATCCTTGCCTCTTTCACAAATACCTGCAACTTAGACTTTTATCTCGACATTTTGATTTCATTACATTTACACATATTCCAAGACAATTGAATCAAATTACAGATAACCTAGCTAACATTAAACTCGATTGGCATATATCACATCAAGATATCTCTACACACACATAAACTATCAAGAGCCTGTCACAACATATATAGATTAGACATCATTCAAAAACACACATGTAAACATCACAAAGACCCCAAAATGTATACTCATATATATATATAAATCGGTTAACATTGCCATCAAAATGTTTACATACACATAAAATACATTGTATAAAAAATCCACAAGCCAGTGAAGCACCTTGGTACAAAACTGGTATCACTACACCAAAATGGGCTCACCAACCTATATACAGTATACAAAAAATACACAGAGAGACACTCAAGGTGCCTCTAGAGAACCACCTCCTACCCCTCCCTTAGGCGGCGGTGCCCCACCCACTATCGGTCCCTCCGGACCTGGAGGTAACCGCGTAGTCATTGTTGCACCTGCTACTGCTGCTCGCCGAACAATGGACCGCCACATTAGTGACACTCCCACACACTGCTCCAAGATTCCCTCATCCTAGATGTGTGACCACATGCCCTTAGGCACTCCCTTTATCACCACCTCCAAGCGACGGAGAATATCCTCAAAATCTCCCCCGGCCTCCGCTGAAGGAGCATGCGATGGCCCAGTACCAGGGTCATCAAAACGACATCTCCTAGCCACTCTCTTGTCACCAGTTGGTCTCACCTCAACATCCTCATGCGAACATCTCTCCTACCTGTGGCTCTCCCCATGGTGGTCTCACAGGCTCCTAACGAGCCAATGCTCTCATCAACTCAACCTCACGCCTGCGAGGTCCCACATCTGCACATACAAAGAAACAAAAGATAACATCAACATCCATCTATACATAATACATGGTCATGCTATCTCAAATATCAACATATCAAACAAATCAAAAACATAGCTCGATGGTCAAATGCCTCTCCCAGAGGTAACACCATATCTGGATCACCCTGAAAGTCAACCCCACAATATGGATACTACAGTATGATCTGTGGCATCTGCCGCCACACCTATGCAGCCTTGGCCATGGAAGAATGACCACCCTTGCCACCACCATGGTGAATCAAAATCGTCGACCACCACCTCAGTCGTGGCTCTCACGCACCAGGTGCACCCAATAAAACTCTAGGGTGCAACATCAACACCCTCTCCAAAAACCAGGCCACCAAGATGGACCCAAAGGCAAAGTCCCTTGAGTTCGCAGTCCGACATTTTTCTAGCTGCCCTGCCATCTTGGCATGCAACATCAAACCCTAGGAAAAATGATCTCTAGCTAGTGCCCTCCCCATAACCCTCAGTTGACCACCACTGATCCGCTGAGTCGCGAGGGACCCATATACCTTCATAATCATCCCTTCTACATAGCAATGAACTAAAGCATCCATCGCCCCGATACTCACTACAAAGCCTGACATGAAGTTCTCCCTCGAACAATACCTCTGGCCCAAGGTAGCTAACTACACATCCCCTGGTAACACAAGCTTCGTCGGTAGGGGCATTCCCCGAAAAGGGAGCCCAGTCAAAAAGTACACATCTTCCACAGCAGTGAAGGCTAGCTGCTCTCCCCGCACCATAAAACAATGCAGATCCAAACTCCACATCCGGATCAAAAACTGCAGAAGATACTCCTGAGCCTGTATCAATAGGCACTCGAAGAAATTCAGCAGCCCACAGGCTACCAAAGTGGCATGAGCCCTCGACTCCTAAGTAGCCACGACATACCTCAGCTGTGACCAGTCCCACTCTCACCAGTGGACCGACATCATGCAAATGATCACCTGCAACCACATAATATAGTCCTAGATCAACCATCTTGACCATAAAACACATTAAAATCTCCAAAAAAGCTAAGTTTTTCACCCATCAGCCTTGCCCCCAAGGCCTGGCTTTTTAACCCACAGGCGCGCACATATGTGCGCCTGTTCACCCCACAGGAGCGCACATATGCGCGCCTGTTCACCCCACAAGCGTGCACCCATGTGCACCTATTCATCCCACAAGCACGCATGAGTGTGTGCCTGTCTGCCATACAGGGGCGCCTCCATGCACCTCTATCACGAACACAGGTGCGCATCACAAGCGCGCCTGTCCACTACACAGTCGCGCACCCATGCGTAGCTATGTAGCAAATAGGCACACATGCCATGCGCACCTTTGTCTCCCCTACAAGCACACACATGTGTGGATATCTGGATAACAAGCGTACACCCTTGCATGCATATTTCTCGATCGCTCGCACACTAGGGGTCCCACACCCATAAAAACCCCTATAAGACCCTCCGTATAGGCCCTGCCCAAAAATTGAAAACCTACTTCTATGCAGGATGATAAGACTACTAACCTAATGCTCGTTGCTCCTAAATTGGCTGCCTCGTTCTCCTAGAATCTCCAAATCTCCTCTAAATACCTCTCGTCTAGTCACTCTAACAGCAAGTACAAATGAGGTGGCAATGTGGGCCCTACAGCTATATACAGGCCTTTCCGCCAAACTTCCAAACACCATTCCGAAAGCTCCAGGTGTATGTTTTTCGATCCATCTTCAACCATAGGATCAACATCCCATCATCTACATCAAGACAGTCCACGAGACATTTTTTATCCTTAGCCCCCGGGGTGCCATTTTTTCATATCCCATCTAGGTACGCATGCCCATGTTCAAAATTATCAAATAAATTCTTGTATGTTCGATTCTCTTAAGATATTTTTCACGTCGGGTATTTGGTTTTCATGTGTGCAGGTACTTGGTCATCATACATCAATGCAACCCCTTCAGATATATAATCAACACCGACATGTAATCATTCCCTCTTAATCTCAATCACATCTCCAGTCACACCCTCTAAAATTTTCCTTTAGGATCCCCATCTCCGACTCTGCAGTACCGACACCTCCATTGCATTTTGGGTATTGTCACCCGGTAGCACTCTCCCCCACATGAGTTGTCCCATTCATAGCACCCTTTGGAACTTTGACACTCATGTTGTTTTTCAACCCTTTAGGGATGGGAGTCCCGATAGTCTTACATCGTGTCACGAATAAACCACATACTCCTTCTCCTCATTTTTCTAGCTTTCCCAATGGACCCCCAGGTTATCTCTTCAAGGTTCTATTTTGACTGCGCCTCCGTAGTATCATTAACCCTTCATTTCATCCATAATTAGTTTTCCCCTCCGCCAATTTCCCTCCATATCATCTACCTCATATAGAAACCCATCCATGGGACCCCCAACCTCCACCAATTCTCCAAGCACATTGCACCCTCACTGACTCAACCATATTGCATTGGGGCACCTGTTTCTATATTTGTAAACTCATCCCAAATTATTCTTCATAAATTGTAAAAAGCCTTTGTTTCTAGCATTTACATATCTTTTTGTCGTCACCTTTTGGTGACCTTCTTCCCTTTTTTGGCAAACACAACCCATGTCACCCTTGGTTGGGGCACTCCTTATCATGTTGACATAGTCCATATACTCTGAGTATCCCATAGGCCACTTACCTCTTCTCTTTTAGTTTTTCCACTATGTCACGCCTATGGCACAACTTATCCCACGTCTTGTTGTCCCCCTGACACTCGACCTAGTTGAACGGTTGCGGCCACTTATACTTCGCATATACCCCCAACCAAGGGCAGTCTTGAGTCTTCATACATCTTGATTTCATCCATGTACCTCCTTAGTTCCTAACCTCACCTAGTAGATTTCAAAAAGCCCTTTTCTTCTTGAAGTCACATCCCCCTTTTGTCGACATCATCACAGTTTCCAGAAGGGTGACAGTATCTTGACTCTCATTACCTTTCCAATGAGAGGTATCAGATGGCACAGGGAAAACCACAATTGATCCCTGCTGTCATTGACCCCCATAACATTCGAATTCAACACTTTCTAATGTTACGGTGGGTCTTACTTTGCGACTATTGTAGTAATTTCTTGTATTTTTTGAAGACCTCTGAACTTGGCTAGGCTATCAATGACTACAGAATCTGTGATACTTCTTACAGGTGTCATTGCATACTATTCATAGTATGTTCCTCCTCAGAATTGTCTTCTACCTTTATTAAGACCACCCTCAAGGGCACTGCAGTTGTCTACAACAACACATCGTTTCAGTTACTATACAATACCATTCTTTTTTCAGATACATGACACAAGCATGAGGCATGCCTGCCTTATTTGTACACAATTTATTTTTACACACCTTATGGATGGTTAGGTTCTATAGGTTCCCTTCTCCCTCCAATGGGTCACTCTTGATACTCTCACTATTGCTCTCTCTTACAACGACACTCTCAGTAGAAGAAACATTGATGAATTATGGCTATGTGTATGCTCCTAACCTCATCCATTAGGGGGCATCTGTTATCACTGAAATTTTATCCGCAAATGGTTATAGAAATCCAACATCGTCAAATAGTTATGAGGTCACCCATGGACCAAAATTACCACAAAATAATTTCCAAAAGGTCCAAACTATACAACTAGTGATAAAATTAAGGTGTATTATGACTACACAGGGCGCGCGCACACATGGGCGATCCAGAAACGCACTAAAAGCGCACATGTGCACAATGCGTGATTGTGGTCGCTAAAAGCCATGCACATATGATAACGACACATTTATGAGATTGGTCAGCCTCCCACCCACTTATGGTTCAGCTTCCAAGCTGATTTGAAACCCAAATCTCAACTAAATCCGACTGGGTGGATAGTCAAAGACCTGAAAATACCCTAAATGGCCTATTTTCACACTATAAGCTGGTTTCACAGTACCTCAAAGAGGTGCTATAAAACAAGGCCATGGGTGCACTTCATTTTCAAGGAATTCATTTGCGAGGTTATGTTGCTGCTATTCTCTCAGGGAATCATCTTTTCTCATCAAGAGTGTACTAGCATCATTACATTGGGCAATCCATCTCACCTCTTGAGTGGATTAGCTTGGGATTCTTTCACCATTTCATTCAAAGTTGTAAGAAGAGCTTAGTTTTTGGGATCCAAGAGCCCTCCCTTGGAGGAATAAGGGACCCAAATTCCTCTTTCTTCTTGGTGTTTTCTTTCACTAATATAATCCTTGTCATTGGTGACATGAGTCTTATTGGTTTTTTGTTCTTATGTCCTTATGCTCAATAGTTTAGTTGTTATTTTATTTCTTAGTTTAATTCTTAGTTTGTTATTTTATGCTTCTTTCTCTAACCCTTTCCTTTACAACTATATTTCTTAACTATCCCAACTAATCTTGTAAGCACCTCTGTTTTGTTCATTTAGGTGACAAAACAGGCGCAACAGCTTGTGTGCATGATCCCTTTCCTACTCCTTTCAGTGATGAATTATTTGATGAGGTGGCAAAAAAAGAAGCCTACTTCTTCATGGATGGGTTCTAAGGATATCATCAAGTCAAAATTGCAGAAGAAGATAAAAATAAAACCACTTTCACTACTAAGTGGGGATATTTTGTTTACAATGTCATGCCTTTTGGACTAAAGAATTCTCCTGTTGTCTTTTCTAGGATCGTTATTGTTGACTTTCAGGATTTCATTCATAAATTTCTAGAAGTTTTAATGGATGAATGGACTGTATACATTACATTGAAATGACACATTGGGTTGCTAAAGTTGATGTTTGATCACTTCATACAGTTACACATTTCAGTGAATCTAAAAAACTGTATTTTTTGAGTGCCTTTTGGAAATTTGTTGGGACATGTTATGTGCAGGGAAGTAGTTCTAGCTAATCCTACAAAGGTTGTTGCTATTCTTAATATGCATCCACCTACATGTGCCAAACATTTGTGATCCACTCTAGTCCATATTGGATATTATCACAATTTCATCATAAATTACGCAAGTATAAGTTCCCTGCTGGAGAAGTTGTTGAAGAAAGATGAAGTTTTTCGTTGGAACCCCGAATGCAATCAAGCCTTCAATGTCCTGAATTTTTTTTTAAGTAGTACTCCTATTATGACATATCCTAATTGGCGGGTTGAATTTCATGTTCACATTGATGCTTCTAGTACAACTTTGGGTGTTTTCCTTGTTCAATCCAGTCACGAAGGAAATATGAATCAACCCATTTATTTTGCTAGTAGAAAGATGTCATGGGCCAAGTGAAACTATACCACCATAGAAAGATAAGATTTGGGAAAGGTATGTGATTTATAGAAGTTTAAACATTATTTGTTAGGAGGGAATTTCAATTTTTTCACTGATCACTTAGCTTTGAATTAATTAGTTAACAATCCTGTGTTAGAATGAAGAATATGAAAGTGGTTTTTGTTGTTCCAGTAATTCTCCTTTGAAGTTGTTATTGAACCTAGAGGACTCAATGTTGGCCCTAATCACTTATCTTGGTTAGAGTAAAGAGAAACTAGTGGATTTGTAGATGACCAACTCTAAGATGTAGATTTATTTAAAATTGAAGCTATTCTAGATTATCTTTTTGATATTACATTATTTTTTACCATTGGTATTATCCATTATGGCTATTCCGTGAATCATAAGATACATTTGGTGGTTCATGTAGCAGATTATCAATTCATTGTAGGACAATTATACAAATTGAGGTTGGATAATATACTTAGAATATGTGTGCTAGATCATGAGAGAATTGAAATTTTGTGGGACTGCCATAGTGGAGTTGTGGGAGGACATGTAGGAGGGAATTCTACTATGCAAAATATTCTTCAAGTAGGATAACGGTGACCCACTATATTTAAATATGTTAAAGGCTATGCCAAAGTATGTGATTTTTTTCAAAAGGTTTGTAAGCCATCGCATATGGATGAGTTACTCTTACATCCTATTCTACCATTCCAGGATTTTGAAAAGTGGTATGTTGACTTCATAGGACCTATAAACCAGCCAACTAAACATTTGAAGGCAATATACATCATCACTACAATAGACTATCTTACATGTTGGGCTAAAGTAGAACCTATGAAGGATTGTTCTACTGACACTGCAATAAGGTTCACCTTTTAGAAAATTATTGCTCGGTTTGGGTGCCCTAGCAGCTTGACCAGTGATCAAGGAGCCCAATTTTATCAGTGATACCATCGCTACCCTTACTCGAGAATTTTTGATCCAACATGAATAGAGAAGTACCTATCATCCATAAGCAAATGGTACAGTGGAAGCATTTAATAAGATTCTGGAGAGGGGGTTGACTAAAGTATATTGTGATAATCGATATTACTGAGGTGAATGAGTTATTGTTGTTATTTGGGAATATATAACCACTACAAAGAATATAAATAAGTACACCCCTTTTGTTAAGAACCTAATACTTGCATACAGAAATACCACAAAGAGTTAGAGAACAATATAGAAAAACACAACTTTATTATAGAAACCCTTGAGGTAGGGCAACACCGTACAATGGATCCTATTATGGAGGGATCCTCTCCTGTTCTCTTGCCTCTTCGAGGGGGAAACCTCCTAATGAGATTCAACTCCAAATACAATATTTCTCTTCATATTCCATTACATTGCTTGAACCCCTTTATATAGTGCTACCATCACCTAAGAACATTCTAGAGGATGAATCTTTTACAAGTAGAACCTTCTAAGAAGTCTTGTTACATTTATTATATCTAACTACCCATTTATTATATCTAACTACCATAGTGGGCCTTATTTAATAATATAGTGGAATTAGTCCACCTTACATTGAATGACCTCTACTATTATCACTATGGGCCCTCTAGCCCCCCCCACTACCTCTCTAGCTATCTTACATTCCATCCCCCTTATGAAAGCATTGTCCTCAACGATTGATGTACAACCATATACCAGGGTCCCATGGATAAGTGTGGAAAACAATGTTGAAATAGACAAGAGAACTATGGTCCCATTGAGAAATGGAAGCCACCATGCTGAAGTAGTCCAACCGCCATTGTAAATCAAGGTCCCATGTCCAATTTCTCATGTGAACCCCACATGGAAGATATCAGCACCGAATAACCAACTAAAAGTGATGCTCCAAATACTGACACCTGTCATGTGGATCCAAATAAGAAGATCCATTCACATAGTGGAAAATGGTCATAGTAGAATCTGAAAGGAATAATACCACTATAGAATATGCAAGATGGACACTAGTAATAATCATTGGCTCCCGATTTGTCACGTTGATACTCTCTACAAAAGATGGATTAGAGTTATCAAATAAAATATGAAAGTGGTTGTCATCCCAGAAATGACAACTATCCATATATCAATCATCACAATCGGCCTCAAAATCATACCAAACATATATTTCTTGATTCTATTCATCCCTGATGTCCACCATAAAAAATCTCTCCTACATGTTATCCAATGAATCTTGAATATTATGAAAACTATCATTGAGGCCATCTACAAAGCCATCCAATGTGTCAAACAATTGGGCTTTGAATGTTTCAATAATCTGTAGAATTTCTTTAAGGATTTGAGAAGAAATATCCATATGAACACCCTATGAAAATTTATGAAATCTACATTCCCGCTGCCATCACTAAAAAAACCCAAAAAATAGAACAATAAATTACTGCATAAAATCGTGGCATTTTTCCGGAAAAACCCTTAAAAACTGTCGAATTTAAAATGCTCATAACTTCACTTCCTGGACTTCGTTTCGAATGATTTTTTTTTTTGAAATTGGGTGAAATTGTGAGAGGAACTCAGATCTATAATTTGTTTGGCAAATTCGGCCTCCAGGTGCTACATAAATAAAATAAAAAAATTGTTCCGCCGTTTGCGGAAAAAACCTTGAAAAATTGCAGATTTTAAAACTTCAATATATTGACTTCCCGGACTCAATTTCGGGCGATTGTTTTTTTAAACTTGGGTGTTTTTTTGATAGGAAATCAGATATATAACCTTTTTTTACAAATTTTGAACATAAATATATCTAAATTTTCTGGAATGTCGCAGCTCTTTTGTTTCTCTGAAAGAAAATTTACAAAAATAAAAATATTTGCCCACGATGTCTACCAAGGAAAGTGCCCCGATACCACTTGTTAAGAACCTAATAATTGCATAAAGAAATACCACAAATATTAACAAAATAATATAGAAAACCACAACTTTATTATAGAAACTCTTGAGGTAGGGGAACACCGTACAATGGATCCTATTATGGAGGGATGCTCTCATGTTCACTTGCCTCTTCGAGGGGGAAACCTCCTAATGAGCTTCAACTACAAATAAAATATTTCTCTTCATATCCCATTACATTTCTTGAACCGCTTTATATAGTGCTATCATCACCTAAGAACATTGTAACACCCTGTTTCCCCCAATTTGTAATTAATCATAAAATAGGAATTACCATGCTAATGCATGAGGACAATGTAAATGTATTATTGTTTGAGTTGTCAATGATTGACTGTGGGGGTGAAGCCTTGAAAGTACTGGCCATGATATCACTAGAGGAAGAATTTGAAAACTATAAGAGAGGGTTCATTATGAAAAATAACCCAAATTTCCCTTGATGAGGATGACAACCTCCTTCGCATCCCAAGGAAAGATATCAGTTGATGAAGAAAAGATTGGTGGTTGAAAAATCAACCACCCCCATAAATGGAAACATGGGCTGTCAGCCCAAAGTACCATAGTGACCTACAAACCTAAGATTCCTTCTGACAGAAGGAACA
>SNQJ01S0022518.1:67614-98294 GCA_010110895.2 Picea sitchensis
GAGAGGCTTAAAGGAGAAGGTAAAAAATTGAAACCGATTTGATATGGTCCTTTCAAGATTATCAACAAGATTGGTATCAATGCCTTTCGTTTAGATTTGCCTCCTTATATGCAAATGTATGCAGTTGTTAATGTTGAGAAATTGAAATTGTATGAGCCTCCTTTGATTAATGATCAAGGAGAGCATGTTCAGATTCCTTCTATAGATGATTTTTCCCCAGAATATCTTACAAAACTACATGAAGACACCATCCTTGACAGGAGAATGCGAACTTCAAAATGAGGAAATGTGGAGTATCTTCGAGTTGGTCTTAAAGGTACGAATCCAAGCAAAGCCAAGTGGATTGAGGTTGGAAAGGCGAGGGAGCTATACCCTCATCTTCAGATAGACTGAAAATAGTCTTTTGGAGGTCCAAAAGCTTTCCAATGGGGAGGTGTGATCTAGGGGATCAAATTTTTCTCAAAAATTCAAAGTGTTTGAAATCGCTTCAAATCCAATGAGAGTGTAGGCATCGTCATTACGAACCCAATGCAACTTTTTTGGGTTCAAACAGACATCGGGAGCAAGAGATATCGCGTTCTATTCAAAATGACAAACATGCAAAAAAATGGGTGATGACTGTACAGTCCATACAGTCCGTACGGACGCTGACGTGGTAGGCCATACGACACATGGCAGGTAGTTATTTGGACAGTTGGCATGTGACATGGCATGTTTGTAGTGAACAGGATGATGACACGTGGCCCAGTCAATGGTCGCCACGTGTCATATATCTATTGGTTTAAAATTATGTCGTTGGCCAGAGTCGACCCCACGACCTCTGGGTAGGGGGGAGAGACCTGGGAAGAGCTTCCAACCAGCATGCCACTGGTTGTTCCTTGTTATATATATGGCAAATTATTTATAAATTTTTGCATATGTGTATAGTTCGGGCGCAACCGGGCTGGGGCTTAGCCCCAACCCTTGGTCGCACATTGTATTAACATATGAACCAATGCTATACCATTCAGCGCACGTGCACGGTTGTGTTTTGTTCCAAAGGTTATACAAATGACCTGCCATTTGTCCTTTGACCATTGGCTTGTGGAATGAGAGCCTATGTTTATACTTGCGTGCGGTCACATGGGTCATACGACCTTGCCCTTGACAGTTAGGGGCTAGGTGTGCCTGTAACTGTCCTACAGTTTGCACAGTTCATGTGGTTGCGTCCGGTGCTAATTTTTTATGCTTAAATATGCATGTGGGCTAGGTTGAGCCAATGAAGGGTGCATTTTGTAGATGCAGAGATGACAAGTTTGAAGGGGGGACTTCTAGGAAGCCTATCTTCTTCAATTTTTGGCCAAACGAGGTGCCGAAAAAGCCCAGCTAGGGGTTTTTGGACGTTTTGAAGCCATTGGAGCAGTCTATTTGGCATTTTGAGCATTGTAAAGCACATTTTTGAGCACTTTGATCAAATAATACAAATGATCCATTGGAAGCTGGACCAGGGGATGTAGCCCAAGAGAGGGGTGAACTCCTTTATCATTTGTTTTGTTATGTGTTTTCTGTTCACTATTTTTGTTGTTGTTTATATGCATCTTGAATGAGTAAATCCTATTAAAGTTGTGTTTCAAAGTTGATCCATTTTCATTTTAACACATAAAATTTAACTTGCAAATATTTTCAAGAATACAAGTCTTCTTCATTTTTAGATCATGTAGTGAGAGGCTCCAACAACTACAGATTTTCCCAGTTCTAGAAGAGCAACGAAGATATAGTACATACCCTCAGATTTGGAGGAGGAAGAGGAATATGAATCTTTTCCAAGGTCATTTATGTGGTTTCCATAGTTTCCATCTATTATAGTTATTAATATTTTCATAGGTAAGGAGTTCATAGAGGTCTTTGAGGTTGTTTTTTCAATTCCAAAAAAGAAACCTCACACCAATTCCCCGTTCTTGTCTACTACACACCCTATTATTATTGATTCCATAACTATCACCTACATTCATCCAAATAAATCATTTCATACCCCTTTATAGTCCCAAGTAACCATTATCACTATCATCAATGACCCTATCATCACTGTGTCTAAACCCTAGTCTACCCCCATTGTTGAAGAGCTTAGTCATCAATGGTCTATCTCTATCGTGGATGCTCATCCCATCACTCCATTGTCCCCTCCTCATATTTATACTAAAATGGTAGAGAAAGAGTCTATTGAACCCTTAGATACAACCAACTAAAGTACTACTACTGCTCCCATTCCTTCATTTGTTCTGCCAGAAAATGTTCCTAATCTCAAGCTATAAAACTGTGTATAGAAGAAGGATCAATCAATTCCAAATCCTTCACACAAAGACATGGATGGAATTAAAGAAAACACATCCACTCAGAGCACAAGTTACATCCATGAGTAGGTTGGGACACTCCTTCAAGACCCTCAACATTGTTGTGAAATTCTACAGCTCTGTCTCGAGCACATGGAAGTTGTCCCCCTAATTCTTTAGAACATTCAAGAGAGACTTTCTCGTAGCTTTCAAGCTACCTCTCCCATTATGATGGCACTGGAACCCCTAACATTTATGGGAGGTTAATTGCAAGTGGATAACCACTTGCGTCTAAGATTCCTATAGACCAGTCCATCACGAGTGAATACTTTGCAGGATAGTCCACCCCATAGATACTAATTGTCATACGTGCCTCAATTTATCAAATGGAGCAGCAGATTGTTTCAGTAGAGAAATAGAATGAGGAGATAATGTAACAAACACAACATTTTCATCAAGAGTTGATAATAGTTTTAGAGGACCATGATCAAGAACATGCATTGCATGCATAGGATGAATAAAAAAATGAGTCTATCTATGGGAAGTTCATTGAAGTTTGTCCTACATTCCAACAAGCTACCCCACAATTTCCAAGAGACATTACACCTATTGTGTCAGTGCAATGTGTAGAACTCATTGCAAATGCATGGTCACAATTAGCATAGAAAATGAACAGTATCCAAAAATAGATGAAATCAATTTGTATGAAAGAGTAGGAGAAATTGAAGGCTATGATCGAGAAGATCACTCAAGTGGTGGTGGAAGGAAATATCATGAAGTCCTCTCTTCACTCTAGGACTGAGGAGTGTAGCTAGTTATTCACTCTATTTAATTATTGGGTCATATTGTTGGAAATATGGAGTAAGCGGGTGGAAGAATTGAGAATCCATATTCAATAGATGAATGTCGAAGCATAATATATCACAGATCATATCTCACAACAAGCTAAGTTTGCAGAAATCCAAGAAGCTAACAATAAGCTCAATGAAATGTTTAAAGCTTCCCAAACTACAAATAAAGAACTCCAAGAATTGAAACATACAATTCAATTTGTGTATGTATAGATGCAGTAGTTGGATTCTATTGCAGACACTGAATGAGGGACTCTTCTTGCCACTAATCCTGTACAACCGGACATTGTTGGAGCCCAAGAATTTGTTGCAAGATTTTCTATTTTTTTGCACAAGTGGTAGGACCACTTAGAAAAATATGAGATCTTCTTCCAGCAAGTATTTCATATTGTGCCGAAGTTGGGCCCTTTGTTTGAGGAAGGCACTACAAAATAAGTTGAAGGTTGACTCGGGGTGAGTCAACAGTTGTGGTCAAGTCCTATTGGGACATTCATTTTTTGATAAAGTGATGAGGATGAGTGAACAGTGAAACATGTCAAATGTACCATGTGCCATCCAAAAGATTTGAAAGTGGTGGAAAATATAATACCATGGGTGGATAAAAGAATAATAGGTGTGAACAAAAATAGATTTGATACGGTTAAGAGACTTTTTCAAAGATGCAAAAGTATAAATAAGATAGCAATGTAAAGAGAACAGGGTTGTTGCTACGAGGGTTAATGGTATTGTCATGATTGTTGGGTATTTTTATTATTGTTATTCCCCTTGTTTGGGTAATTATTGTTTTTATCATGGTCAGGCATTGTAGCAGTCTCTTTCAGTACCATTGATGAACCTACGGTAGGTTTTGATTCTATAGTGATTCATGAGGAGTTAGATCTTGTTACACAAGACATTGTATTAACAATCTACATATTTTGGGAAGAACTATGTTTGATATAAGAGTATGGAATCTTTGTACTAGTGAAAATTAATTAAATAGTGTGATTTGGGGCCCTTAAAACTTTATTTATGATTATTTATATCAATTACAAATGGATCTATATTTATGTTTATTATTTACCTATTTTCATATAGCTAATATTTGATTACTATCGCAACTTAACTTCAATGACTAACGTATGGATATGAGTAAGGTGGAAATAAATCTGATCTTGTGTTATTTGTAACTCCCTTAAACATACAAGTCTCAGTTATTCTTTGAGTGAGACCTCCTTCCCTTGTGGAAGGTTGAATACCGTAGTGTTCTTAGGCTATATAGGTACTTGTTTTTGGTAACCTCCGAGAAACCTAGTCTCAATTTTTCACCAACAGGTTGTCGGGCCTATGGAGAAATCTCTCTGGGTGAGAGAATTGTTGAGATACATTCCATGTGTGCTAAGCCAGTGGGTGTTGATATCCTTTAGAAACCTTGTGTTCTAGGTGCCATAGAGCTCTAAGACTCCCTGGATAGCTTGTTATTGAAGCATTGGAAGGGAAGTGGGATAGCCAAATAAATTTTGAGCAGAGAAGGGGTACACTTCCTAAGGTGGGAGATGTTGTCGAGAATGAGAGACTATGAGCTCAAAAATATTTATTGATCTAGATTTACGAGAAGAATGAAATGAATAACATATTGAATAGCATAACAAAGAGATATGAAGAACACAAATAGATATCCAATGAACAATAACTTCTATAGAGTAAATAAAATAGACCGAAACGGTAAAACTGTAGAATTAAAACAACTTGCTCGAATGGTGGTAGCTATCTCTGAGAAGAGATGTGGCTTCTATGTGCATCTATCTGAGGAGAATCATTACAATGAGGCTCCAGAGGCATTTTTAAAATTACTCATAAATTCCAAAACTCTATACATAAAAAAACCTAACCCTAGGAGATGAAACGCCAAAAGTTATGTGGGTCTCAATGGGTAAGTTGGTACCTCAACTTCCCAGGGTTGTAAATTTTTCATACGACCTTCGTTTTAGGTGCATGATAGCCCTTTTGAAAGGTACTTTTGAGAACTACACATTATGTCATAAAAATTAGACTTCGTCTACAGTTTGATTGTGGAAATCCAAAAAACATTGTTTAGGGCCCCAAAATGACCCTGGAAGTACGGAAAGATGTACTCACATGAAAACTTCCAGAATAATCCTGTTGGATTAGGTGGGAAGCCAGCAATATCCACTTGGAATATTTGTAGAGATTCATACATCCCCAAAAGTGTAGAACCCACAATTACAAAGAATTACAGAAGAATGTGTTGAACTAAAAATTGTCAAGAGGAGCTAGTTGGAATAGGTGGGTGGCCACCAATATCCTACTGGATCAATCCTCCCCCCTTAGGAATAAATTGTCTCCATTACATTTAATGCTCCCATCAGGTGAGGAAAATTATGCTTAATTTGGCCCTAGGTGAGATACTTGACTTGGTATATGAGTTTCCTTGCCTTGGAAACCCAATAAAGTTGGATCCTTTGTTGGTGAGTGCCCTTGACCTATGTGTCCACTATATGATCAGTGGATGCATGTTCCATGCAATCAAGGTTGCAATATGTTGGTTTCAACTGTTCTAAGATATGTGAGGTGTCTAATAATGGTGGAAAATATGGTTGAATGAGTTCCACATTGAACAGTAGGTGCAAGCCCAGGAAGAGTGGAGTGTTGAGCTGAAAATCATTGCTACCCATAGCCTTGGTGGATGGAAGGCCATACATGTAATCCATAAATATGGATAACCAAGGCCTCTCAGGAGTAGGAAGAGGGGTGTATAATCCCTTCTTCTTTATGGTTGGCTTGGAAATGGCACAGGTAGTGCAATATCTGATATACTTTTTAATGTCTTTTCAAAGTTTTGGCCAATAAAAATGTTTATGTAGAATGGCCACAATTTTCTCCATGCCAAAATGTCCATCCATCCGACTATAGTGAGCCTCCTAAATCATATTTTCATGCTCACTTATTAGAACACAGAGGTGGTCCATATGGAATAGAAATACATCTTGGATGTCAAAATCAGTGACATTCACTCCTGTACCCAAGAGATGATAGGTGGTGGTGAAGTCAGGGTCACGATGATAAAGTTGGGTCACTTAGATGCCTCATGCCCACAGGAATGGAGCAATGTGGTGACTGTAGCAATGGAAGGGAGATTGAGGCAATCAATGACATGATTTGTGCTCCATGGTTTATACTTGATGTTGAGATGGAAATGATGTAGGTATGTGGACCACTTTTGATGGAGGTTGTTATGAAACTTCCCATGTGTCTGTATGAACTGCAGAGGCTTATGATCAATGTGGATGATTGTCTCCTTTCCTATAATGTAATGTTTCCATTGATGACATGATTTCACAATGGAGTACATGTGTTTTTCATAGGTGAGGTATTTCCAAACAATATCTGAGAGTGTCTCACTATGGTATTATATTGGATGACTGTGTTGAGTGAGAATTATGCCTACAACATAGTTGAAGGCATCAGTCTCAATCTTGAATAGTTGTTGCATATCGGGTAAGGAGAGTATTGGAGCTGAGCACAAGTGATGCTTCAGATCATCAAATTATTGTTGTTGTGCCTGCCCCCATGTGAACTTTTCCTTGCCATCACCCTTGGTTACTTGGCCAAGGGCCCATGCAATATGGGATAATCCCAACACGAACCTTCGGTAGAAGTTGGCAAGTCTCAAGAAGATCTGAATCTCGGTTAGTATGGTCAAGGTTGACCAGTAACGAATGACTTGGATCTTAGTAGGATCCACATATACCCCATGCTCATCAACAATTTATCCCAATTATTGGACCTTGTCCATGCCAAATGATCATTTTTCCAAGTTGGAATACAGCTTGTGTTGCCACAGAGTTCCCAAAAGCTACTAAATATGCTACATGTTCTCCTCCCAATTTATTTTGATGATGAGGATTTCATCCAGATATACCCCCACAAAAGAGTTGGTGAAGGGTCTCAATACATCATCCATCAATCTCATGAAAGTTGTTGGTGCATTTGTTAATCCAAAAGGTATGAACAACCATTCGAAGACCTTCTTTAGATTTGAAAGTTGTCTTCCATACATCAGTTGGTTCGATGGGAACCTGGTGGTATCCATGCATTAGGTTAATATTGTTAAAGATATTTTCCCCCTTGAGCTAGTCAAGAAGGTCATCAATTCGAGGAAATGGGTACCGTTCCTGACTATGTTTTTTTTCAATTCTTTGTAATCAATGCAGAGCCTCCAGGTCCTGTATTTCTTCTACACTAGCAAAAGAGGTCTTTTGCAAGAGGAGGATTTGGGTCGTATGTGCCCCTTTTGAAGAAGCTCTTGGATATGGTGCTTGATTTCGTCATTTTCCATCAACAAGTAATGATAGACTGGTCCATTAGGAAATGGTGCACCAGGGGTTAGATCAATTGGATGCTTGACTTGGCAGTGTGTCGATACCTTGATGGGTGAGGAGAATATGTCTATGTACTCTTCTAGAATACCATCCACTTGCTTCTTCTATAAAGAGAGGCTCTATGTAGAGGTCATGGATGTGGCAATGACCTTCTTCTTACTTTGAGCACGGATCACAAAGAAAACAAACTTCTCGGTCTACGAAATGACCTTACTGCATTGCTTAGAAGAGATTAAAGAAATAGAGATAAGTTGTGCTACCTATGGTATCCTATACAATTTTCTACCCAAAGTAATAATAACATTGTGGGGTCTAGACTCATATACAACATGTCACTTCCACAAATATGACTGGCCTAAAAGAACATCACAAACTTCAAGGGGAGAAATATCACACAATACCTCATCTTTGAAGAGATTGAAGTTGTAAGACAGATGACATTGTTTGTTGATGTGGATATCTCATCCTTGGAAAATCCATTCGATAGTGTAGTGTTGTGGGTGCAGTGTTATTAGTAGGTCCATTTGCTTGATGACCTCTGCTGAAATCAAGTTCTTCTGAATGTCGCTATCGACAATGAAATGCAGTGGAGTTCCCTTTACCCACATCAATGATTGAAAGAGGCATTCCCCAACCTCTGGATCTTTTGGTTTTCTTGGATATGTTGAAATACTGAGAGGGGGGGTGAATCAGTATTACCATTTTTAAAAAATTAGTAATTACTTTGTTATTTATTAATCATCACAATAGATTATCAATGGACTTGTATTTAAAATAATTTATATAAATATAATTAACAAGAATTACAAGGCTTTATAATGAGTAGTTTGATATTGTGAAGAACATCAATCCTATTTAGAGAACCAACTCTTGGAGACACAAATCCCCTTCTTCAGGGAACCAACCCTAGGAAGCACCAACTCCCTTGTATTTAGGTCACCAACCCTAGGAAGCACCAACTCCCTTGTCTTTAGGTCACCAACCCTAGGAAGCACCCACTCCCCTTTTTTCTAGGGCACCAACTCCCTTGTTTTCACACTTTACTTGGTAAAGGATGTGAATCCTTTCTTGTTCCTCCCTTCCACCCTCATTGCATAAGTATCATTAGTTTTTCTTATTCAACACTGCTTCTGCTTTTGATATTCTGATATGGATTGCAAAGACACTTTATTCTCACCATTCTTTCTTGTTTATATAGTCTTCTAGCTGTTGGAAGATTTGAATCATTATTTCCATTTATTTGAAATTTGAACCATTGCACCTCTTCATTTAAATGATAATATTAAACTTTAAATAATATCATTTTTCATTTTTATTCTTTATTCATGATGCTCATGATTTAACTCTTATTTAATCATGACTGTGTGTTAGTTCATTAGTCTACATATCTTGAATTTTTGTGAATTTGAGTCTTAATCAGTAGGAGCTCCCTTCAAACCAACATTCATGTGACAACGGGCTTGAAACTATGAGCTTATCCATTCCAAGAATTGTTCTATTTAGCGCTTTCTTCTTTTTCCCCTATTCTTCTAAGTGGGACCATATTCAAATGTCTGAGGCCTTATTTACTTCTAGCCCCTTTAGCTTATTTACCTTATCACGTGAATGGTGTTGGAACCAGGTTCTCCAGTACTTCGTCCTTTGAGACTTTCCTCCTTTGCAGTCATTCAATCCTTCTGGAGTACATTTCACCAAAGTGCGTATACTATATTCACTAGTAGATCAGATGGTAAATATTTAATCTTCCATTAGATGGAAGATTATAGATTATCCATAGGCTTCAAACAAATAAATGATCATGAATTAATCAGGAGTTGAGATGAACGGTTGTCATTCACTCTCGGACTTCGACTATTCATGGCTCCAGGACTTTGGAGTAGAGAAATTCCTATGGATTTTTGCCTACCGAATAAGTCATAGAATGGTGGTGATCACTTTTCAATGGTTAACACCTCCACTTACGTTATCCTTCCACTATGCTTGATCAATGGTAGAGAGCACTCCCGAATCAGATCAACAGTTAGAGTTACTTCGTGATTCATGCTTCCTCTATCCTTCCATTTTACTTGATCGGACAATCAAGAAATATTTTGTAGGATCTTAGATCAACGGAAAAACGTTAATTCGTGACTTTGGCCTTCAGTGCTTCTGATATTTTAGCTGGTAGAAGAAGCAAGATATCCCAGGAGGATGTAGTCTCAGAGTGGCATGGCTTGCTGACATCACTATTGACGTGGCACTGGTTGAGTGGCTACCACGTGTCACCTTGATTTGTGACTTTCATATACCTAATGTGCCACCTATACTTTGACACTTGTCACTAGCCAATTGGGCCACGTGTCATATATGTATTCTACCACATGTCTCCCTCCTGGATCATGTCTTTACACTTCATGGCTTCGGTATTTTGGCACTTTTATACCATCCTTCTATCATTTCCGAGGTGATGAATAGATATATCACCATAGATATTTTATTTTCTTGATCGACAACTTAGGTTAACTCCAGGGCTCTGGAGTTGGATATTTCTTAGTTTATCGGGGCTTCTTATCGTTGGAGTAGGTCAATGTTGGAGTCAACCACCTTCTTCCTTTTAGCATGATCTAATGGTTTGAATATTCATTCCAGATCAACGATTGATAGGATTTCACTGCTCTTCCTCTGATCCGACATTCGACAGGAGTTCGTGACTTTGGGGCTTCGGCCTTTAGGTAAACTTGCATGTTTCAAAATCCTTTTCACCGGAGTGGTCAACATCGGAGTTGACCACCTTATTTACTTTATTGTGATTTGATGGTTCAACATTTCCATTCCACATCGACGGTCAATGCTTAATTCTAGATCAAATATGGATCTAATGTCTGTGAAACCATCCAAATCTCTTCCCTAATCGACGATTGCCATTATTTCATGACTTCAGGATTTCGTTGATTCTTTCTTGTCTCCAGTAATCGCTGAAGTGGTGAAGTGTCGAAGTGTCAAAGTTATTGATCTGATACTTGATCTAATGGTCCATAATGCTACTGCCACATATCTGACGGTTGAGATTTAATCCTTCCCAACCTTTGACTTTACCTCGATCTAATGATCCTGGATTGTCCCGAACTAAGAATGAATGGTTCCTGTAACTTGATTCTTTACAAAAGGATTTCTTTACTCATAGAACTATGTCTCCTGTGTTACTTCAAATGGGCCATCTCTTCTAAGTTTTGATTAATGGTCTTCCTTCTGATCTTTGGGTTTATACTGGATTATTCTACACCATGTTAACATCAATGACAATATCATACCATTGTGTCCAACATTCTCCCCCTTTGGCATTGATGGCAACCTTTTCTTTGAAATATTTTATTTTTGTTACTTATCAATTTCCTCCCCCTTTGAAAACAATGAAAGAGGGGATATTTCTTTGCTCCCCCTGTGGCAATGCTCCGCTTGACCATGTGCCCCTTTTCTTGTGATGCGACTTTTGTGGTTTTAATGAGGTATGTGAATTACTCCCAATTTTTGTCAAAAAATTTCTAAGTTATGGGAAAAGGTTTTGTGAATATGTTTGCAATTTGTTCATTGGTGTTCACATACACTATTTTAACCACTCTTTCAGTAACCTGATCTCTTAAGAAATGGTATTTGATTGGGATGTGTTTGGTTTTAGAATGAATTACTGGATTTTTAGAGATACGTATGGCACTAGTGTTATCACAATTAATAGTAATGGTATCATAATATCTTATTTGTAAATCTTCTAATGTTTTCTTCATCCAAAGAACTTGTGTGCAGCGGGATGCAACAACAATGTATTCTTCCTCTGTTGTGGATAGTGATATGGATATTTTTTTCTTACTTAGCCATGATACTAGATATTTTCCTAAAAAATATGCTCCTCCGCTGGTTCTTTTCCTATCATCTATACTAATGGCCCAATCTACATCAGTTTATGCAGCTAGAATGAAGTATTTATATTTTGGATACCATAATCCAAGTTCTGAGGTGCCTTTGAGATATCTGAATATTCTCTTTACTACTTTTATTTAGGCAACAAAACCTAGGAAGCACTAACTCCCTTATCTTCAGGGCACCATCTCCCTTTTTTTTCAGGACACCAACCCTAGGAAGCACCAACTCCCTTGTTTTCATACTTAGTATAGGATATGAATCCTTGATTTCTCCTCCCTTCCACCCTCACTGCATAAGTATCATCAGTTTTTTTTCTTGGACTCTAATTCTGCTTGTGATCTTCTGATATGGACTGCAGAGACACTTTATTCTCGCCATTCTTTCTTGTTTATATAGTCTTCCCACTTTTGAGATATTTGAAGCATTGTGTCCCTTTATTTTAACTTTGAACCATTGCATATCTTCATTTAAATGATAAAATTAAACTTTAAATAATATCATTTTTCATTTTTATTCTTTATTCATAATGATCACAATTTAACTCTTCTTTAATCATGATTGTGTATCGGTTCATTATTCTACAGATCACGAATTGTTGTGAATTAAATTCTTAATCAATAGGTGCTCCCTACAAACCAAAATTTGTGTGACTGTGAGCTTGAAACCATGAGCTTATCCATTCCAAGCATTGTTCTATTTAGTGCTTTCTTATTCTACCCCAATTCTTCTATGTGGGACCGTATTCAAACGTCCAAGGCCTTATTTACTTATAGCCCATTTAGTTTATTTACCTTATCATGTGACAGGTGTCGGAACCAGGTTCTTCGGTACTTCATCCTCTAGGACTTATAACCTTTGCAGCTATTCAATCTTCTCATAGTACATTTCATCGAAGTGCGTATAATATATTCACTAGTAGATCAGATGGTCAATATTTAATATTTTGTTACATGGACGATCATGGCTTATCCAGAGGCTTCAAACAAATCGATGGTCAGGAATTAATCAGGAGTTAAGATGAACAATTCTCGTTCAATCCAGGACTTTGGCTATTCATGGCTCCAAGGCTCTAGAGTAGAGAAATTCCTTCAGAGTTTTACCCATCGAATAAGTCATAGTGATCTAGGATCTTTTCATTAAGTGACTTATAAAGAATTGCATTAAATGAGCATAAATTAAAGTGCACCATTAAAGAAGGAAAAACTCAATAATGAAAAGACATAAGCATCAAATATGAACATAAAAACTTGATAATGGAGTTTGTCCCTAGTGCACTACATCTCCGGGTCCTAATCTCAAATGGATAGGCTTTTTCATTAACTTAGCAAAAGAATTTTGCAAAATATATAAGTATACCTCATTCTGAAATGAAGCTGCAGAAATAATGTTGAGATTAGACAACAGAGAGAACCATTCAATTCATGGCGTCGGATTACCCAAAAATGACAATCTCCATGCCTCGATCCAGCTCTAGCACTCCCATGCCCAAGAAGAAATTCATCTTGGTTTTTGTGCCCCTACAACCTACAATAAATGCATGTACTTTCCTCAAACTATGTGCCCCAGATGTACCACACAAAAACCTATCTCTCCCCGAGCTCTCGATGGATGCTCCTTTTAATCATTTTTCAGGGGTGTTATTAAAAACACAGGTCATTGGCTTGTTGGTCTGGGCATGAATGTTAAGGCGCAGTAGAGGGAGGAGGTCTCGGGGTCAAACCTGTGGGCCTCCCCCTTTTGGTTTGGTTCATTGTAAATATATATAAATATAAACAATGTTGTTTCACCAACTTTGGCGGTGGCTTTATCCAATTCTCTAATGATTAATACGTGATCGTATTTGGCATGGTCCACCATATTTGGTGGACCCGTCGAACCATGTTTTTTCCAAAATTCAGATACGGGTTTTCATTGGGCATTTTCCCACTACCACATGGAATCCCCTGATTGGGCCACATGGTAGCCTCCCATTCGGCCACTTCTTTGTCATCCTTCCATGTCAGCACCACATAATCATATGGATGAGACATCACTGCCAAATTGCCATGCCATGTCACTATATGGACCATACAAATTGCCACATGGAAATATCCTATTGGTCCACGGATTGGTCCAAAATTGCCAAATCTGGGTGACACGTGGCAGCCTCTAGTGTTGCCACCTCACCATGTTGATGTCAGAATGACATGTGTCACCTCTTTCTCCTTCCATTTGTTTTGTATGGATGTTTATGTCATCTGTACGAATGTTGACGTTAGCAGTATGGATGCTGACTCATCTCCCTACTGACTAGGCTAGGTTGACCAAACTTTGACCATGAATATCTTTTGATCTGTAACTCTATTTGATGATCCGTTTGCATTGTTAGAAAGCTTGTGATGTGATATTCATGGTAATTTAATTTTCACTGAGTTTTGAGAACTTTTAATGTTTTCCCTTTCTTTGTCTGTTGAGGCCATTATGAGCATCTTGAGTTTCCTCTGTGAGTTCTGAGTTGTTCTTAGCCTTCTATGGATCCTTTTTGGATCACACCTTCCCACTGAGATTTTTTTGGACCACCAAAAGATTTCATCAATCAACAAATAAGTGAGGGAAGAGTCCTCTCACTTTTTCCTTCTCAATCCACTTTGCCTTGCTTGGATGTGTGCCCTTTAAGCCTACTCGAAGATAATCAACATCACCCCTATGTGAAGTCCTCATCTTTATGTCTAGGATGATATCTTCCTGTAAGTCATCCAAGTACTTGGGAGAAAACTCATCAGCTGATGGTATTCAAACTTCCTCATTCTAATCCATGATCATGGGAGGCTCAAAAAGTTTCAAGTTCTGTATGTTCACAACTGAGAAAATCTACATATAAGGTGGAAGATCTAGATGAAAAGCATTGGTACCAATTTTCTCCAATATAGTGAAGGTTCCATAATGAATGGGCTTGAGTTTCTTTCCTTCACCCTTCAATATCTCCTTGTTGATGTGAATCCATACCCAGTCTCCAACCTGGAATTGATGATCAACCATGTGCTTGTCATGACGAGCTTTATAGTGTGCTTGAATTTTCTTCAAGTATTCCCCGATTGTCGGTGCACATGTTGGATCCTCTGGATGAACTTGCACACTATGTCCTTTTTTCTTTCTTCATTTACATCAGTATCTCTCCCATACATCAAGTCTGAGGAAACCTTGGGTAGGTACTTGAAACATGTCTCAAAAGGTGAACTCTGAGTGGAGGAATGTAAGGCTCAGTTGTAAGTGTGTTATACATAGGGTATATGTTCATCCCATAACTCAGGATGCTTGTTGTAGTAGCCTTGAAGAAAAAGTACCACTATTTGGTTTACCACCTCTATCTGTTCATCGATCTATGGATGGAATGCAATGCTCCTCTTCAATTTGGTGTCCATCATTCTCCATAATATTGTCCAAAAATCCCCAAAGAATCGAGTATCTCGATCTAAGATAATGGATCTGGGTAACCCAAAGTGAACCCAAACATACTGAAAGAGTAGATTAACAGTCTACTCAGCAGTGATCCACTTTTTACATGGCATCAAGATACACATTTTGTTGAACCTATCCACTACAACATACAAATATTCATGACCCACTTTTGACATTGGTAAACCCCCTAGAAAATCCATGGAGATACTTTCCCATGGATGGTATGGAATAGGAAGTGGTGAGTATAGCCCCAGTTTTAGATTAGTGGGATTACAAGTAGAACACACCACACACCCCTTTACATATTTAGTTACAATTGTTTTCATTTGAGGCCAGTAACAAAACCTTTGCAAATGAGCCATATTTTTTCGTACCCCAAAATGCGCAGACACAAGAGAAGTGTGAGCTTCTCGTATTGCATGGACTCGTTCACTTGTAGGAATACATATCCTTCCAAGATGGTAGAGTAGTTTTCCCTGCAGACAATAGTTCTCTAACTGTGCACCATGGGTTAGCTTCTCATATACTTCTTTAAAATCTTCATCAATGGCATATTGTTCTACATAGCTATCATGATATAAATAAGTATTCTTCAAAATAATAGAAGCGTCAATAGGAGGTCTAGAGAGCATATCGGCTACCTTGTTATGTGTACCCTTTTTGTACTTGATTACCAAATGAAATTGTTGTAGAAAACCCATCCATGTGTAGTGTCAATATTATTTCATTTTGGTCTGTGATTGGAGGTACTATAAGGGTTGGTGATATGTATGTATGATTGTTTCCTTCCCTAACAAGTAGTGCTTCCATTTCTTTACACTTTGGACTAATGCATACAACTCTTTATCATAGGTAGGATAGTTAACAATAACTTGGTTAAAAGTTTCAGAGTGGTAACATATAGGATTATGATATTGCATCAATATTGCACCCATGGTGTATCCATTGGCATCTGTCTTGATGTCAAAACGTTGTTGAAGATTCGGTAGTGCTAATACTGGTGCGGTATTGATCTTCTCTTTCAAAGTGTCAAAAGATTTTTGTTTCTTTCCTTCCCACTGAAATGTTTTCTTGAAACTGGTTAAGGCATGCAAAGGAGATTCTATAAAGGAGAAGTTTGAAATGAACCTCCTCCAATACTGGACTGCACCTAAGAAGCTTTGGACCTCGGTTACACTTTTTGGCTCAGGCCAATTTACAATTATATCAATTTTGGAAGGATCAATTTTTAATTGTCATCCTCCTACAATATGAACTAAGTATACAAGTGCAGTCTTGAAAAATTCACATTTAGACAATTTCACATACAACTTTTCCCTTTGCAAAGTATCCAATACTTTCTTTACATGCCTCACATGTTCATCCCAAGTCCTGCTAAAAATAAGAATGTCATCTAAATATACAATCACAAAGTCATCTAGGAAAGGCCTGAATACATCATTCATCACACGCATGAAAGTTGTCGGAGCATTAAAAATCCCAAATGGAATAAATAACCACTCAAACAATCCATGTTTGGTTTTAAAGGCAGTTTTCCATGCATCCTATTCTGCAACCCTAATTTGATGGTATCCACTGCGCAAATCCAACTTAGTTAAATAAACAACATTCTTTAACTAATCAAGTAGATCATCTATACAAGGAAGAAGGTATCTATTTTTTACCATGATTTTATTTAAGGCTCGATAATCGACACAAATTGGCCATGTGCCATCTTTCTTTGGTACCATCATGATCAGAGAACCACAAGGAGATGAACTAGGCCTGATGACCCCTTGATCCAGTAAGCCTTAAACCTACTTCTTGATCTCTGTCATCTCCACAATTGACATCCTATACATGCCCACATTAGGAAGAGGAGAATCCTATTGTATATGTATCTCATGTTGGATTTCCCTCTTAGGAGGTAATCCATCTGGTTCCTGAAAAATATCATCATAATTAGAAATAATATCAACTAATTCCTTCTTATGGGAAGGATCACATCCTTGGAAAGAGTCAAATGTCCTGACATATTTCTCTCTTATGACCATCAGTACATATCTATTATTAGTTTTTATGAGTCTTTTCATTTTCCCTACACTAACAAGTGTTGTATTTACCCTCATGTTGTGAGCTCTAACAATATATTCCACTCCCCCCTTAGTAAAATGGTATTTGTTCTCATGACGAAAGAAGAATCCTTTTCTATCGTAAAGATAAGGACTTCCCAATGCTATGTCACTTATATCAAGTGGTACAACATCCAAATCCACTTCATCAATCAACTTTGAAGCAACAACAAATATGACCCTACATTTTTTGTTGACATTAAGTTTTTCTTTATCACATACCCAACCAAGAGGATAAGGCTTTGGATGTGGTTTCGTTTCAAAACCCATCTTGTTGACAAGTGCTTCAGATATTAATTTTACTTGGGAACTCAGATCAAATAATGTATCTATCTTACTGTGTTTATATACAACTCTTATGTGAAATAATTCATTCCTCTTTCGTTCATCATCATGAGATTCATTATTAGAACTTGAACTAGCATGAAGGGAATCTTTACCTTGTACTCCAACCACTGTGACCTTTCCTTCGTCTCCTGAAACGGAACCAATATCTTGTTGCATTCTAGCAATGGTTTTTGTCTTCCCTTTTCCACCGAACTATTTCAGTCTCTTCTCTCGATGCAATTTCCAACATTGTTCATCATCGTGACCATTTTTCTTGCAATGAGTGCAAGATGGATTTCCTCCTTATCTCGTCACCGTGGCGGTCTTCTTGTCCTTTCTTTTAAACTTCTTGAAATGTTTATGTGGGATATTGGAAGGTTTCTTTGTGGTATCTTCTTGAACATGATTTCCCCTATTCTCAAGGTGAGTGGCTTGCACACAAACTTCATCAAGACTAGTGGGGTTAAACAAGAGAAAAGTATGACGAATATAACTGTGAAGTGCGCCAATATACTTCATTAAAGTTTTATAAGAATCCAAAGGCATGTTTAAAGCAAGATATTTCTTCCTAAATTATTCTGTAAAACTTTTTACAGTTTGACCTTTACTTTTCCTTAAAGTTTTTCATTCCATCATTTCTTTATGTAAATAACCAAATGGATAAAATTGCTTCCTTATCATTGATTTAAATTTTGACCATGAGAAAAGAAGATTACCACACTTAATTATGTCCTAAAGCTTTCTTTTCCACCATACAAGAGAAGTGGATTCCAACCAAGAGAATCCAGTTGCACTTTAACTTCCTCTTCATCAATATGTTGAACACGACAATATACTTCAACATGTCAGATCCAATTATCTAGCTATGCAGGATTAGCATATCCATTAAACAAAGGTAAAGCAAATTTTACATCAATCTTTAATAATGGTTTCTTAAAAGAGGATTTATGTCTAGAATGATGAGAATGATGAGAATTCTCCAAGGAAGAAGAACTAGAACTTGAAGGTGAAGATGGAGGATCAGGAGGATCTCCTCCAACCCCTTGGTTTATTGAAGCATCATCATCAACATGTGCTTCATTTTTCTTCTTTTTCTTCTTCATCCTCTTCTCGTAATCTCCATACATTCATTCCACCATCTCTGACATGCAATAAAAGACCATATGAAAGTTTTTCTCTTGGTCATCATGCTTGTCTTCTTTTGCCATTTTTTTCCTTCGGGATGCACGACCAACTTCGAGATTGAAAGTATTTAGAGTTCCTTCACCCTGCTTATACTTGGCCCTAGTAAGCATTCACACTCAACAATTCAAGTCAAAGATGGTTGCTCTGATACCAACATGATCTGGGATCTTTTCTTTGAGTGACTTATAAAGAATTGCATTAAATGAGCATAAATTAAAGTGCACCATTAAAGAAGGAAAAACTCAATAATGAAGAGACATAAGCATCAAATCTTAACACAAAAACTTTATAATGGAGTCCATCCCTAGTGGACTACATCTCCAAGTCCTTCTCTCAAATGGGTAGGATTTTTCAGTAACTCAACAAAAGAGTTTGGAAAAATACATAAGTATACCTCACTTTGAAATCAATTTGCAGAAATAATGCTCATATCAGAAAATAGATAGCACCACTGAATTTGTGGCATCGAATTACCCAAAAATGTCTATCTCCATGCCTCGATTTGACTCTAGTACTCCCAAGCCCAAGAAGAAATTTGTCTCAATTTTTGTGCCCATGCAACCTGCAATAAATGCATGTAGTTTCCTCGAACTACATTCCTCGACATTACCACACACGTGCCTCTCTCTCCTCGAGCTCTTGGTGGATGCTTTTTTTAAACATTTTTCGCAAGAATTATTAACAAAATAGGCCATTGGCCTATTGGTTTGGGCATGAATGTTAAGGCGCAGTAGAGGGAGGAGCTCTCAGGGTCAAACCCACGGGCCTCCCCATTTTGGTTTCATTCTTTGTAAATATATATAAATATAAACAATGTTGTTCCATGAACTTTGGAAGTGGATCTATCCAATTCTATAATGATTAATAAGTGGCCGAATTTGGCATGGCCCTCCAAATTTGGTGGACCCACCAAACCATTTTTTTTTTCCAAAATTTGAATATGGGATGTCATTGGAAATTTTCCCACTGCCACGTGGAAGCCTCGCATTCGTCCACTCCTTTGTCATCCTACCATGTCATCACCATGTTATCGTATGGACACCACATCACTACCAACTCACCATGCCACGTCATCATTCCATGTCGCTATACATACCATATCAACTACCACGTGGAAAAATCCTATTGGTCCATGGATTGGTCCAAGAGTGCCAAATCTGGGTGACATGTGGCAGCCTCTAGTGCTGCCATGTCACCATGCTGATGTCTGCATAACACATGTCACCTCCTGCTCCTACCACATGTGTTGTATGGATGTTGACGTCAACAGTATGGATGATGACTCATCCCCCTACTGAGTGGGCTAGGTTGACCAAACTTTGACCATGAATATCTTTCGATCCGTAACTCCGTTTGATGAGTCATTTTCGCCATTAGAAATCTTGTGATGCACTCTTTGCGATAATGTCATTTTCACTAAGTTTTGAGAACTTTTAATTCTTTCCCTTTCTCTATCTATTGAGGTCATTTTGAGTGTCCTGAGTTGCCTCTGCGAGTTCTGAGATGTTCTTATCCTTCTATGGATCTTTTTTTATCACATAGAATGGTGATGACCATTTGTTGTTGGTTAACACCTCCACTTACGTTATCCTTCCACTATGCTTGATCGACAGTCGAGAACGCTCTTGAAGTAGATAAATGGTTAACATTACTTTGTGATTCACACTTACTCTACATTTCAATTGTACTTGATCGAATGGTCAAGAAATATTCTATAGGACCTTAGATCAATGACCAGACGTTAACTGTGACTTCAGCCTTTGACTCTTTAGATATTTTATTTGGTAGGAGAACTTGGATATCCCCAGAGGATGTAGTCCCGAAGTGATGTGGCTTGTTGGCATCACTATTGATGTGGAACTGGCTGAGTGGCTTCCACTTGTCACCTTGATTCGTGACTTTCGTATACCTAATGTGTCAAATATACTTTGACACTTGTCACTAGCTGATCATGCCACGTGTCATATTTTTCTTTTGTCACATGTCTCGCTCCTCGATCGTGTATTTACTCTTTGTGGCTTCAATACTTCATGGTTTCAGGAGTTTTGATACTTTTATACCATACTTCGATCATTGCCAAAGTTCTAAATAGATCTATCATTGTATATATTTCCTTGTCTTGATCAACGACTTATGTTAACTCCGAGGTTCCAGAGTTCAGGATTTCTTGGTTTATCTGAGCTTCCTATTGTCGAAATAAGTCAATGATGGCATTAACCACCTTCTTACTTTTAGCGTGATCTAACAGTTTCAATATTCATTCCAAATCAATGGTTGATAGGATTTCCCTGCACTTCCTCTAATATGATGGTCAACGAGAGTTCGCGACTTTGGGGCTTCGGCCTTCAAGTAAACTTACATGTTTCAGAATCCCTTTTTCTAGAGTGGTCAACGTCATAGTTTACCACCTTCTTTCCTTTAGTTTGATCTGATGGTTCAACATTTCCATTCCATATCAATGGTTAGCGCTTAATTCTAGATCAAATCAAGATATAATGGTTGGGAAACCATCTAAATCTCCTTCTCGATCGATGGTTGGCATTATTTCATGAATTAAGGATTTCATGGATTCTTTCTTGTCTCCAGTAGTCACTGAATTGGCGAAGTAGCAAAGTTATTTATCCGCTACTTGATACAATGGTCCAAATAATACTACTTCATATATGACGGTTGAGATTTAATCCTTCCCAACCTTTGACTTTACCTCGATCTAATGATCCTAGATTGTCCCAAACTAAGAATGAATAGTTCATGTAACTCTGTTATTTACAAAAGGATTTACTTACTCACAGAACTATATCTCCTTTATTATTTCAAATGCACCATATCTTCTGAGATTCAATTAACATTCTCCCTTCTGAGCTTTGTGTTTATACTGGATTCTTCTTCACCCTGTTGACATCAATGACAATAGCATACCATCGTGTCCAATAGGATGTACTTTGGTGGTAGCGATAGTGATGATGGGTTCGACATTGATGATTTTCTTCCCACTTTATAGAATTGATTCGGAGTTTGAATGTACATCTGACTCAAAAGATTTCAACTCAGCCACCAGTGACTTCTTGGAGCAACATTCTTCGGTGTTGTTCCATGGGATTTTATGGTGTTCACACAACTTTCTCCTGTCCTTATTCAAATTATCATTACCCTTCTTGGGTTGTGGCTTGGAATGGTTTTCCTGAGAGTGGCCATATTTTCTCTGTCCCTTGTTTGGTGGGTTGGGACCACCTTTTCCCTGCTTTGGTTGTGAGGAATTTGAAATCCAAATTCTCACCTCTTCTGCCTAAATTTTTGTTCGATATTGAAAGCATATCTATAAGCCACACCTAATGATGCAATTGTAAAGCCTAACCTTGTACAATGTCTACTGTAAACAGATATTCAGAAAAGAATAGAAAAGATACAATGGAAAATATAAACATTACACAGAGATTTTTCCCCTGGAAACCCAATCCGGGAAAGCCACCATATATTATATTCATTCATTGTGTTACATTGTTTACAATACAATAGACATATAGGAGCCAGCGGCATCCAAAACCCTAACCTAATGACTTGGATTAGTCCAAAACCCTAATTCCTTAATAGGAAATAGAAAACCATCTGTTAGTGATATTTCTTGTAAAAGGGGGTATTTTTCCTAATACGTGACCCCCTTTGGCGAAAAGATGGCAAGAAGTGGGGTAAAAACACACTTACCCTAAGTTTGGGGTGCAAGTACACGTTTCGTTAAGCGGCAGGAAAATCTGGGCAAATAGAATTTGTGCGCCCAGATCTACGTTCAGGGTTGGATTTCAGACCCCCTTCGTCATTCTACCTTTAACAAAGCCTAACCTTTGTACAATGTCTACTGTGAAATGTGATATTCGTAGTGAATAGAAAAAGATACAATGGAAAATATAAACATTACATAGATAATTTTTCCCTAGAACCCCAAACCGGGAAAGCTACCATATATATATTCCATTCATTGTGTTACATTGTTTACAATACAATAGTATATAGGAGCTGCATCCAAAACCCTAACCTAATGACTTGGATTAGTCCAAACCCCCAATCCCTTAATAGGGAAATAGAAAACCATCTCAAGTAGTGATATTTTGGGGGGTTGTTTTCCTAAGAAGTGACCCCCTTTGGAGCGAAAATGGCAAGAAGTGGGTAAAACACCCACTTATCCTAAGTTTGGGGTAAGTACACGCTTGTTGTTGCAGGAAAACTGGCAAATAGAATTTTTAGAAGCGCCTGCATTCACGCTCGTGGTTGATTTCGCACTCTTCGGGCTATTCTACCTTTTAACAGTTAGTCCGGAATCGAAAGCATGCAAGTTTCATGATCCTAGGATCGAAAGTGCACCCAGCTCTATGGGAATAGATTGGATCCCATACACCCTTGGCCTTTCTACCTTTAATAGGGGCCTGTAATGTGGTCGTGGTGTGGGTCCCCCTATCATCTCCTCATAATTGCTTCCACCTTTTATCTCCCGCCATCTGTCTTCCAGTCTATATCTCACCTTCATTCAATGCCATCCTGGCCCACCTTATTCTCATTTCAACATTGCCTTTTGACACCTATCCCTCTCCTTTCCACATTGCTCTGTCATAAGTGGTGCGTCCTTCCTCGACCAATCATGTCCCGTCACCTCCTTATTCATTGTTCCCCTCATCCCTGCCTGTTCATCGCTCATCCACCACTTCCAAACATGTGCCCTAGTCTTCGCACCGGCCTCCATGCCTTATCATTAAGTCATTCAGTCGATCCAGGTGGTAGCACAAGAGGGCCTCCACGTCCCAAGAGTGCAGATTTGGTCGGGCCATTCCCAACCCCAAGGAAGCAGTTATTGAGGTGGTTGGTGGTGGTTAGACATTGTCTCCACCATAAATGGAAAGTCTAGAAAGGGACCTAAGATAGGTCAATTCTTTTGCAGAATTTCCAGGAGCTTGGTTGTGTCTAACACAAGCGCACGACCATCCAAAGACTGCAGGTGCAGTCTACTAGTAAACATGCAGACGTAATGTTTTTTAATGATAAGTCTCATTTTTGCTATTGTTATTGACTTTGGGTATATGTAGGAAATTTTGCCATTTTTGTAATCTATCGATGGTAGAGCTAAGCTCCCGACTGTAAATCTTTAACAAAGCCTCTGTTTCTCTGGTTATGCAATGATATTTTGAGATTTTTTGTTTAATGGCGGCCAACCTCCTTCTTTCCTTGTTCCTCTGAATCTTCAGAGCCCAGGTATGGATGATCCAGTTAGGTGTTGCTGTAACTATATGATGTATGTTTGATTGTATTAGTTCTGCAACGTTTGAGGTTTACTTTGAAGTTTCTCTGGTCTGAGAGGATCTCATATCAAAGCCTTTTCCCCTTTCTTTTCTTTCACTTACTCACCACTATGCAAATTTACTGGTTTAAGTTAGATCAAGACCTCACAAGTCTTTGTTGTTCCAACCCAATTTTATGAGTGAGTGATATTGTTCTGAGTTTACTTCCATTCAATCAAACCCTATTAAAACAAATCATGACATAAACTGATGGGCGTCAAGCTCTGCTCCTGCTGCAATCCAGAAGTGACTTCCAATGCCAACATTTCTGGCACCATTGACGGGGATGAAGTTGAAAAATTTCCCTGGGATTGAACGACATTGAGCCTCTGATTCTGAAGGTGCATCAGGCATCAGAATCATACAATATTGCTACTGTGCACCTGGTGACTCCACTGTGGTGAATTTGTTGTTTTAGTTGTGGATTCTAGAGGTAGACACATGCGGTCCCATCCACAATTGCCTCTAGCTTTGCGTGAAGTTGATCTGGAGGTGATTATCAGGAAAGGAAAGGCATTTGAAGGAGAAACTTCCACCACTAAACTAGGTAATTTTCCATCTCCTTCTATAGAAACTCCATTTTCTTCTTCTCGGCTTCCTAGAAGACCTGTTTCCGAAGTTTCTTGTTTCCTCAATTTTGGGAGTGTTCCTGCTGAGTTTTCCCCTCCTGGTCTGAGATTGGAGTGAGAAATCCTTGTCACTCCCCTCTCCCCTAAATTTGTACCTTGGCATAGACCCTGGACTATAGAAGATTTCCCCACTCCTAGCTTTACCACTCCTCCTCTTGTTACTGTTGTTGCTACTGCATGGAGAGAAGTGTCTGCTAACTCAAGCCTCTTAGCCTTCTCTCTGAATCCCCCATTGATCCCCTTCCACCTGGTAGCACATTCCCAATATTCATTGTTTGAGATCCTTCTCCTCCGAGTTCTCCTCCACTTAATATTCCTATGGCAGGAGCAAATCCCCCCATGACCAAAATGGAGGCTATAATAGCTGCTAGGTCTTCTCCCTTGGTGTTACCTCAACCTCTCAATGCCCTCCTAGCAGATGGCTACCTTAAGCAGCTACCCAAGTTTATGGGCGAAGGGGACATAGCTGTAGAAGAACACCTTGAAGCCTTTTACAGTTTTACAGATGATCATGTTGTCATGCATGTAGATGTATGGATAAGAATTTTCATCCATAGCCTTGAAGGTGAGGCTAGAAAGTGGTTTAGGGCCCTGCCTCCTATATCTATCGATGGGATTGAGGCTTTGGATAATGCCTTTTTGAGACACGGGGGAGACAAAAAGGACTTCATGTATTACATGACAGAGTTTGAGTCTTTGAAGAGAAAGGAAGGAGATTTTGTTTCTAACTTCTCCAAGAGATTCAACAAAATGTATAATAAGATCCCTGCTAAAATAAATCCCTCAGAAGACTCTGCTAATATCACTTATGCTAGTGCTTTTGATCCCAATTTTTTCCTTCTATTGAGGGAAAGGAGAGCCTCTACTCTGGCTCACATGCAGGATGCAGCCATGGAAGTAGAGTCTAACATACTAGTTGTTGACCGACTCAGGAACAAGGCTGATAGAGACATATCCAGGAAGAGACCTAAAGCCTCCCCATCCAATTCCTCTCCCCTTCCCCTCCAGATGGACGAGGTAACTAAAATACTAAAATCACTTTCAGCTAGAATGGAAAGGTAGGAGTTAGAAGGGAATCCCATGTACAGGAATCCCCAGAATACTGATAAAAGAGGCTTTAGGAGACCCAACAAGAATGTACCATAGGCTTTTCCAAGGGAAAAAAGGAGCAAATATAGAGATGAGCAGAGGATCCAAACCCCTTTCCAAAATAAACTAGTTTCTCATGAGGAAGGAGAGGAGATAGAGGAGCTCGATCTCGAAATTCACTGTATTGAAGATACTTTCCCTTTCCCCATTTGACTCAATCTATATATGAAGAATCCCTTATGAATAGTCAAGTCAATGAGTTGGGTAAATGGGAAAGGGCCAAAAGCACTCCTAACAGATATCATCTCAGGTCAAAGAAGAAAGAAGGAAATTTTGACAACCAAGATCAGCCCCTCATAGCAAAAAGGCCTACTAAACCTGCAACAATCACTACTAAAGAAAGGAAAACTCTGAATACTTCGTCAACAGCCAAGGAACATATCTCTGAGGTAAGGGAGGCTCCTAAGCCTTTTTCCTCCTTTAGTTTTGATCATGAAATTCAAAATATTAGGATTCATGTACCCCTTTCAGAGATAGTTAAAAATGAAGACTTCAAAAGGCCCCTCTCCAAGATGCTACAATCTGAGTCCCCCCATCTTTCCACAGACTCAGTAAATCTTCAAGATGAAAAGCCAGCAATCATCCTAGGTCCCATAGTAGAATACAAAGATGATTCATCCCCTCCCTTCTACACATCCCTGAACATACATGATAAGGTGCTGCATAATTGCCTCATGGATTCAGGAGCTTCCCACAACCTTATGCCCAAAATAGTCATGGAAGAAATGGGACTGGAAGTGACAAAGGCTTATCATGATTTGTACTGTTTTGATTCAAGGAGGGTGCAATGCCTCGGAGTCATCAAAGACTTGGTGGTCTCTTTATTTCAGGTACCAATGAAAAGTGTGGTCATGGACATTGTGGTAGCTGATGTTCCCCCCAAGTTCAGCATGTTGCTATCAAGATATTGGATTAAAAAACTTGGAGTAACATTACAAATGGATCTCACATATGCCACCATTCTAGTCTTCGAAGGGGAACACAGGAGGTTGTATAGTGAAGCTCAGTTGGCCTACATTGTTAGTGACAAAGCAAACCCCACCAATCATCCCATCTTTGCACTTGACACTGATTTGGGGTCTAGTATATTGCAGATCACTGAGACTCCTGAAGCTCCTTTACAGATCAGAAAGTAGCCCATTTTTAATCATGAGATACCCCCTCCAACCACCTCTATTTGGAATATGTTCTTCAACAGAGCCTCTTCTGGCCTAGGCACTAGTGCTGGAGTGGTTTTTGTGTCACCTTGTCAGGAAACCATATCCCTGTCATACAAGATGGAATTTGAAACTACCAACAATGTGGCAGAATATGAAGCTCTTGTTCTGGGTATGGGGGCTGCAAAAGAAATGGGAATTAAGGAGATAGCAATGTTTGGGGATGCTAAGTTGATAATCTAGTAAGTCAAGAATGCTTATCGGGCTAAGCATCCTCGGCTCAAAAGTTACAGAAATGAGGTATGGGACCTGATTGATAATTTCTTCTCAGCTTTCAACATTTCTTTTATTCCAAGAGAGGAGAATACTTTGGCTGATTCCTTAGCTATCTCAGCTAGTCTCTTCAAGATCCCTCTGCCGCCGAGGATCAAATACGAGGTTGAAATAAGATACAGGCCATCTGTACCAAACAATATCAAGCATTGGAAGGTATTCGAAGATGATCTTGAAATCAAAAAATTTCTTCAGTTTGTCGATGAATTTTCTACATTGCACATTGATCAAGATCCTAATCTTGAAAGTCACCCTCACCCTGAGGTATTTTTAAATGAAATTGCTAATCACCATATTATTCATCTGCCTAGCAATCACATTTTGAAGAGACTAGTCCCTTTAGAAAGACTGTTTGATGGGAATGATGTGGTAGTAAAGGGTAGGGTTTCAAATAAAGATGTTGATATAGTTGACTGCAACATTGGCACACATGAGGAGCCTAAGTTTGTCAAGTTGTCAAGCAGCCCGACCTAAGAACAGAGGGTCGAATATACTGATTTATTAAGAGAGTTTGTTGATGTGTCTGCATGGACCTTTGAAGACCTCAAGACATATGACACATATGTCATTGAACACAAGATCCCGCTGAAGGAAGAGGCTAAGCCATTTAGGCAGAAGCTAAGACAAATAAATCCCATGTTGCTGCATGTCATGGAGAGAGAAGTGAAGAAGTTTTTAGATGACCAAATCATTGTTCCCTTGAGATATTCTGAATGGGTGGCCAATTTGGTCCTGGTGAGGAAGAAAAGTGGAGAAATTAGGCTCTGTGTTGATTTCAGGAACCAGAACAGGAACTTAAAGAAAGACAACTATCATTTTCCCAACATGGACACATATTGCAGAGGGTAACTGGTACATCTAGGATATTCATGATTGACGGTTTTTCTAGCTATAATCATATATCATTCATGCCCGAGGACAGAGAAAAGACATCCTTCACCACTCCATGGGTCACATTCATGTATGCCAAAATGCCTTTTGGATTGATGAATGTAAGAGCAACATTTCAACGAGCCATGGACATAGCCTTCATTGAGGAGAAAGATCAATTTGTGGTGATATATCTAGATGACATTACAGTCTTCTCCAAGTCAGATAAAGAGCACTGTTGTCACTTTAGGAAATTTTTCTTGAAGTGCCAGAGGTTTGGCCTTTCCTTAAATCCCAAGAAATATTTGTTTGCTATGAAGGAGGGGAAGTTATTAGGCCATATAGTATCAACAGAAGGAGTGAGAATTGATCCCAACAGGGTACAGGCAATTCATACCATGTCACTTCCCAGGTCTAGAAAGGAAGTCTAGGATTTTTTGGGGAATATTAACTTTCTAAGGCGGTTCATCTCAAATTTTGTTGAGTTAGTGAAACACATCACATCCATGCTCAGAAAGGGAAGTGAAGTAAAATGGACTGCTGATCCCAGAGAATCCTTTGTCCAAATAAAAAGGGTGTTGACTAAGGCACCTGTACTGATCAGTCCTGATTATTCCAAGGATTTCCTAATATTTTATTTTGCTTCTTTTGATATAGTAGCAGCAGTCTTGTTGCAGAAAAATGAGGAAGGGCAAGAGCAACCTATTTCCTTCTTTAGTAAGGCATTGAGAGATGCAAAAATTAGGTACAAGATCATGAAGAAGCAGGCCTATGCCTTGGTGAAAGCTATCAAAGCTTTCAGAGTCTATTTCTTGCACTCAAGAGCAACTGCATACATTCCTTCAGCCTCTATGAAGGACATCCTTATACAGCCTGACATAAATGGGAGAAGAGGTAAATGGATTACTAAGATCCTAGAGTTTGACCTGGAGATAAAGCCCACCAAGTTGGTAAAAGGGCAGGGTTTAGTCAAGCTATTGGATGAATCCAATTGCAAGGCCTTGGGGGTTAGCTTCATCAATGCTTGCTCAGAAAATCAGCAAGCTGAGCCGCCCAACAAAAGATCTCAGGGTGTCTTATCACTAGCATAATGCACCTGGTATAGAGACATTTTGTACTTTCTGCAAGAGTTGAAACCTCCTGATGGAATGGGAAAAATCAAGGCAAGATCTTTGAAGCTCAAGGCGGTCATATATTTCCTTATTGACCAAGCCTTGTACTAGAGAGACCCTCTAGGGGTGTTTCTGAGGTGTCTGAACCCACAGGAAGCCCAAAAAGTTATGTTTGATTTCCATAGCAGCCTTTGTGGAGGTCATCATTTCTGGAAGACCACAACTCATAAAATTCTCAGGGCTAGGTACTACTGACCCACCTTATTCGCTAATGTTTGCAAAGAATTCAGAGCTTGCATCAAATGCCAAAGGTTCTCAGGAAAGCAGCAGCTCAAATCTCTACCACTAAAGCCTGTAGTAGCTTCAACACTCTTTCAACAGTGGGGGTTGGACTTCATTGGATAAATTCATCCTCCTTCAAGTGGCCAACATAGATGGATCCTGACTGCAATGGACTATTTCACCAAGTGGATAGAAGCTACCCCCACCAGGAGTGCTTCACACAAGGTAATTATCAGCTTCCTAGAGGATATCATAGCCCGATTTGGTTGTCCTAGCAGAATTGTCATCGATAATGTTGCTTCTTTCAAGTCTGAGCCTCTGGTTAAGTTCTGTGAGTAGTTCGAGATTTCACTAATTCACTCCACTCCCTATTATCCTCAAGGAAATGGACTAGCATAATCTTTTAATAAAAGCCTAATCAAGATCATTAAAATATTATTGGAAGACAATAAAAGGGCCTCGGATTCAAAGCTCAAATTTTCTCTATGGGTCGATCGAGTGACAATGAAGAAGTCCCTGGGCACCTCACCTTTTCAACTTGTTTATGGGACAAAGGTTGTTTTTTCCACTCAGCTCGCATTACCTGTAGCAAAATTCTTTCAAGGTCATGAAGAAGAGCCCAACCATATGGTCAGAAGAATTCATCAAATGGTGGAAGTGCAACAGATCAGGGAGCAGGTGATGGACAGAGCATACAATCATCAGTAGAATATCAAGAAGGCCTTTGATAGGAAGGTCAAGAAGGAGGAATTCAAGCTGGGAGATCTAGTGCTTAAGTGGGATGCACCCTGGTAGGATAGAGGCAAACACAGCAAGTTTGATGCCCTCTGGATTGGACCCTTCAAAATCTTTCAAGTATTCTCGAACAACACTTACAGGTTGCAGGATTTGGAGGGCGAGGAAGTTTTTAATGGCCCAGTAAATGGGCATTTCCTGAAGAAATTTTTTTCTGAGGCTTAAGAGGCTCCTCTGTTTTTGTAAATATTGTTTTCTGTTTATATTTGGCTTAATAAATGACTCCATAGTCCAATAGCAAGGCACTGGAACTATATAAGGAGTTCTTAAAGCATCACAAGGATGACTCTATCCCCCATGGAGCCTAATGTTAGCGATATTTCTTGTAAAGGGGGGTATTTTTCCTAATAAGCAACCCCCTTTGGCGAAAATATGGCAAGAAGTGGGGTAAAAACCCACTTACCCTAAGTTTGGGGCGCAAGCACGTGTTTCGTTAAGAGGCAGGAAAATCTGGGCGGCCAAAATTTGTGCACCCAGATCTACAGTCAGGGTTGGATTGCAAACCCCCTTCGTTGTTCTACCTTTAACA
>SNQJ01S0022518.1:112138-136039 GCA_010110895.2 Picea sitchensis
CCCCCCTTCAGTGTGAGACTATGACCTAGTGGGGGTGCCCAGGCCACTGAGTCTCCTCATCACCTCTCTAAGAGGTGGGGGACATTACAGAAATGTTTCAATTGGGAAGGTGGGACTCATTAAATATCAATATTCTTTTATGTTTAAGCCAACGTAAAAGGAAGAAGAGATAAAGAAAAGAAGAAAGAATAGAGAGAAGGTGGATGAGGTTGTTTTAGGCACTCCAGAAGGTTTAAAAGTCATCACCTGTACCCATAATTCTAGATAAGTCGCCAAGTCGGCAGAAAACACTCATTTTTCTCATAACATTATATTTTTTTACAGGTCATGAACTTATAGGCCATTTTTGAAGGCCTAAACATCATTTTTAGAAGACCAAATTTGTACGAAACTATGTGTACTTACAACACATAAAGTTTTTCTTCTAAAATGATAGAGCTTGGGGAGATCTTTCTAACAAGATAACTTGTTTGCAAAACATAGCTTGTATGATGAAGTTGCATGCGAGATAGTGCAGGGTAATTTTTAGGTACCGATTTACTCCAAAAGACATAACTTCCTACTCAGAAGTTATATTTGAGCACAAGAGAAGTATGTGGAAATATAGTAAACCATAGAATATATATATGTAGTCATATTGGAAGTATGGGTACCTAAAATTGCATAGGATGAGGTAGAAGACACTTATATCATTTGGTACTAAAAGAGGAAAATAAGCATAACTTCAGTAGGATGTAACTAGCATCATGTAGCTTGAATGAAGGTGAAACTTGGTCATACTATTTGAAATATATCCATGAAGGAACCCAATTGAGATCCTATCAGAATCTGAAAGGAGCTAGCATAAGGGATGCATGGGCATAGATAAAAATTATACCTGGTTGAAAAGTGTGCAAAAGGAGTAATTGGGTAATTATTAAATGACTACAACTTGTTTCTCAGAACCCATAATTGAGCAAGAGTATAGTCATTGGAAAGGTTTTAAATAAAGGAATCCATATATCCACTCTAAAATGTGAATTGAGCATTATAATTCACAATAAATTAGGAAGAAACATTCAGGTGCATTTAAAGGGGCATAATAGTGCATAATTTTTCTAGATTTGTTAAATTATTAGTCTAGCAAATCATGTTGCATGCAGATTTTGCAAAATTAAGGGAACAAAGAAGAATTAAGTGGAGGGATAAGAGACATGGAAGATACTCATATAATTTACAACCATGAATATGAATTCAGGGGGTTGTATATCAACATGGGTAATGCATGGATATAATCAAATGGGCATGGACAAGGAAAAAAGGAAAGCATTAATTTGGTTGATACCATAAAGAGTCTATGAAGATATATTTTGAGCTATAAGGTTGATAATGAGAATCTTATGAAAGATAAATAACAACAATATGGAATAAACATTAGGTTATTGCAGAGTATGGATATAATATAGAAGAAGGTGGATAAGGGCACATATTGAAGCAAGTCAAAGAGTCATATATCTCATGCCAAAAGAGGAGAATCAAGAAGTCTTGGTAGGAATCATCATCGCTCACCAAGACAATCAATTAGAAGAGAATACAATAGTCCAAGCTTATCTTCTGTCAGAAATCATAGCAGAAGGTCTGGGGTAGATGAACTACAAGGAGAAATGAGGAAGATCAAACCTCCTACCTTTGATAGTGAGCAAAAGAAAGATGAAGATGAAGAGAGTTGGATATTGGGAATGAGAAAGTATTTCCAATTGCATACTTATTCCTCATAAGTAGAAGGAAGAATTGCAATTTACCAACTGAATGGAAAAGCATCAATGTGGTGGGACCAAATTTTTCAAGTACAACACATTGATGAGAAGAATATTACTTGGAGGCAATTCAAAAAGTACATTCAGAAGAAATACTTGACCAAGCGTTATTATGATAGGAAGATGAAGGAGTTCTTTTAACTCAAGATTGGGAGCATGGCCATGGATGAGTATGAAAGTATATTCTTAGAGCTATTGAGATATGTTGACTTCATCGAGGATGAGAAGGTCAAGATTCAAATATTCTTGAGTGGACTACCATCAATATTAAGTGATAAGATACAGTATGATGATCAGAAGACATTGGAGGAAGAAAAAATGAGAGATAAATTCCTTTATGATTAGCATAGAGGAATACAAATTTTACAAAAGGCTTGGGAAGATAAGAAGAAAGGAAATATGGGGCAAAGGAAGAAAGGGCATAATCCACCATTCTTCAAAAATATTTCTCAAGGGTGACCAACTCTATATGAACCTAGAATGACAAAAAATTTGGGGGGGAAGAACAAAAAAACAACCTAATAAATGTTTGGGTTGTGAGGGAGATCACATGTACAAATATTTTCCTCATAGAGGTGAAAGAGTAAATACTGTTCACAATGTGCAATAGGATGATGTAGTTGATTACATGGGAAAAAGCATGCTAAGGATCTATGCGTCCCTAGACATTAAGCAAGATGAATTTCAATTTCACGTGATTGAACTGGAAGGTAAGATCAATGATCAAACTATTTCTATTTTAATTGATTCAGGAGATAGTCATAGTTATATAGATCGTAAGTTGGTGGAAAGATTTCATTTTTAAAGAAGAACTCTTGAGAAATCTTGTTTGGTTCAGTTATCTATGGGGGCTAAAAGAAGAACCAATGAGTTGGTTAAGAATTGTCTAATTAACATGAATGGATTGAGTGCAAAGGAATATTTGAATATTATACCTTTGGGATCATACAATTTCCTAATTGGTATGGATTGGTTGGATATGCATCAAGCCATCCTAGATTGTTATGATAAAGCATTTACTTTATTTTATTAGGAAGGAAACTCAAGGGCAGTTCAAGGTATTCTGAGGGCAGTAACAGTCAGAGAGATTTCAGCCTTGCAGCTGAAGAGAAGCTTCAAAAAAGAATGCCAAATATTTGTAGCTCATATGGAAGAGACACCTAAATATAAAGTTCCAAGAATTGAATACTATGGAGTCTTGAAAGATTTGACAATGTATTTAGAGAGATATTGGGGTTGCCACCAAAAAGATTCCACCAAAGCATTTCAAGGCAACTTCCTTCCTCCTCAATTCACATTCATCGCTTACATGGATGCACTTTCTCAGTAATGTCATTCCACTGCACCTGGGGAATTGTTGAAATATTGTAACTACAAAGAGCATTCTATTTATTATTAAGTTATTATTCATTAGATCAATCCCATTTTGTGGATTGATCATGTCGAGATTTGTACTTGACCAAATCCCATTTTGTTTATTGGTAAAACCCTAATTATATTATGCTAATTAAGAAATCGCCCCCTAGGCCTAATTAAAGTGGTTTTAACCACTAATAAGAGAAGTCATCCCTGCCCATTGAAGAGACACCTTCCCAGTGCCTTTCAACTAGTATAAATAAAGGAGGCTAACACCTCATTTGTACACTCACTCATTCACTCATTAAGTGCGCAAGTTTGGAGAGATGCAGTTAAGAGAAGAAGGAAGAGAGAGGTGCATTGCTCATTGTTGAATATTCTATAGTGTTTTGGTTTATTGTCTTGGCATTGTATTGGCTATCTATATTAAGGAAGTTTTTGTTGGGTTTTCTCCCCCTTGAGGGTTTCCCAGGATAAATGTTGTGTATCTTGTGATTTTGTTTGTCTCAGTGATCCTATATATGTTATTGTTATCTATTAAATTAACAAGAAACTTAATAGATTCTCTAAAATTAACATGGAATCAGAGCTAAAATGAAGAGAGCACCTTTCATTGGATAAGAAAACACTTCATTGTTGTCGTATAAGAAAATTAGGGATTTTTATTAGAGACAAATTTTAGCCTAAAATTCATCAAGGAAGTGCACCCTAGCATAAAGAACTCATTGACAACTTGAGCACACTTTTCCAGTGGATAGAACACCTAGAAAGTGAAACCCTAGTTTTCACCGGTATCAAAAAACCAGAGCCAGTACCAAAAGAACCTGTCCAAATTTTCACAGGTCAAACTTGAAAGGGTAAGATTTATATTTTCTGGAATTTGACTGCACCAACCAACTCAGCTCAGCGAAATGTACCTCCTGGTAAGTTCAGATTTAATTTTTGAGCACTTTCATTTTTTGGTCATTTTCCCAACTCCAAGTCAAGATGTCTGCAAGAACCAATCTTGTTGACAAGTTAGAAGGTGTGGATTGTTGGGTATGTGTTATATTCTTTGCATGAGTAGTATTGTCTGAGCATATGTGTGAGGCACGAAGGGGGGGTTATATTCTTTGCATGAGTAGTATTGTCTGAGCATATGTGTGAGGCAATTTAAGGGGGTTTGAGGGGGGAAATTGCCCCCAGTGGGGGTTTGGGGGCAGTGCCCCCAAGAAAAAAATTATGCCTCGAGAAATGTGTCATGTGCCTCTGGAAACATGTCACATATTTAGGTGGTTTTTCGGCACATGGTTTTTGCCGATGGTTTTGTATTTTCAGTTAAGGAATTAGGGTTGTGGACTAATCCAGGTCATTGGATTAGGGTTTTGGATGTCGATGGCTCCTATATGTATATTGTATTGTAAACAATGTATCACACATGAATGAATATAAAATATGATGGTTTTCCCGGTTTGGGTTTCCAGGGGAAAAACCTTTGTGTAATGTTTTTATTTGTCATTGTATATTTTTTGTTCTTTTACTGAATATCTATTTACAGTAGATATTGTACAAGGTTAAAATATACATGGATAACTTCTATCCCTGGAAGTATAGGATTGCACTCATTCTTGAAGAGAATGATCTTTCAATATTTATCAAGGAAAATGTACCAGAACCTACAAATACTACAACTAAAGAAAAACACTAGAAGGATATGGTTAGGTCTAAAAGAATCATTGCAGACTCTATTAAAGATCACTTGATCCCTCAAGTGGCCTCCAAGAATACTCCAAGAGAAATGTTTGATTCCCTAACTAGGATGTCTGAAGGAAAAAATATCAACTAGAAGATGAATCTAAGAAACCAACTCAAGAATACAAATATGCATAAAGGAGAAACCATACATGACTACTTCTCTAGGGTTTCTCAATTTAAGGAAAAACTAGAAGGAATTGGAGGCAACTTGGATGAATATGAACTCATCCTAACAACTATTAATGGTATCACAAGACCTTGGGATGCCTTCATCCAAACTATTTGTGCCAGAAAGAAAAAAATACAATTTGACAGTCTTTAGGAAGAATGTGTCCAAGAAGAAGCAAGAGTAGCTAACCGAGAAGCAGTACTTTCAAGGGATGAAGATAAAGCCATAGATTCTCATGCTAAAGGAGGAAATAAAAGGCATTATTTCAAGAATGAGACCCACCTACATGAGGAATCTCACTCCCCAAATAGATTCAATCATTCTCATAAAGAATCTCACCCTCCAAGGAGATTTCAGAAGTTTCAGAAAGGTCAAAGAATAGAAAAGGAATTCTCATCCTACCAATGTTACCAGTGTGACAAGATGGGACATATTGCTAAGAATTTTCCAACTAGAAGAGAAGAATACAAGAAGAGGAACAAAAGAAACCATTCTCATACAGTAGAATATGAAGAGCCACCCAAGAAGATGATTAAAGAAAATATTGAAGACTATGTCTTAATCTCTGCCCTCTTAGGATCGATATCACATGGAGAGGATACTTGTCTCATAGATAGTGGTGCTTCAAATCCCATGAAAGGTCAGAGAGACATTCTCTCTAGCCTTACCGAAAAGAACTTTCCCTAGAAAGTTACACTTAGAGATGATTATCAGTACCCTATCAAAGGAGTGGGAGAGTCCAATTACAAACTTGATTCAGGGCCCCCATCAATATGAAGGATGTACTATATGTACCAGGTTTGACTAAGAAATTTCTTTCTATCTTAGCTTTAGATAAGAAAGGCTTTAGGGTTTGCATTCATAGATGGTGAAGTCCTCATGTGGCATAAAGGAAAAACCATAGAATATGTAATTGTTATTGGAACAGAAGAATGTGGTCTGTATAAATTAAAAGGTCACTCAAAAGTAGCCTTGACATACTCTACTGAGATTCCATGTGAACTTTGGCATATAAGAATATCTCACATCAACTAAAAAGAATTACCATATGTGAGCAAGGCAGTTACAGGTCTAACAAAATTCAAGGTTGACCATGAAGGTGTGTGCAATGGATGTGCACAAGGAAAGAACATCAAGAACCCTTTTCCGAAGAGAGAAAGTAAACTAGAAGGAGTATGAGATCTCATCCACTCATATGTATGTGTCCCAATTCCATAAACCTCCATTAGTGGGTATGTACACTATGTATCATTTATTGATGACCTGTATTGAAAGACTTGGGTTTACTTCTTGAAATCAAAAGATGAAGTGTTTGGAAAATTCAAGGAATTCAAAGCCTTGATACAAAATCTCTCTGAAAGAAAGACCAAGACACTCAGGTCAGATAATGGAGGAGAATACACCTTAAAAGAGTTTGTAAAATTTTGTAAAGATGTCGGGATTAAGAGGGATATCACCACACCCTACAATCCTCGACAAAATGGTGTAGCAGAAAGGAAGAAAAAAAATATAATGGAAGTTGTGAAGACTATGATCCATGATCAAGATCTTCCAATCCACTTATGGGTAGAAGCAACAAGGACAACAATGTATGTACAAAACATATTATCCCATAGTGTACTTGGGTTCAAAACCCTTGAAGAAATGTTCTCCAAAAAGAAGCTAGAAGTAAGTCATATCAATATATTTAGATGTCTAGTGTTTGTACACATTCCAAAAGATAAGAGAACCAAGTTGGACCCTTCAGGAAAGAAGAGAGTATTTGTTGGATACTATGAGGTCTCAAAGGCCTTCAAAATTTATATGCCAGGTTACCATCACATTGAGATCAATAGAGATGTAACCTTTGATGAATATGAAACACTCAAGAAATCAAGAAGACTCCAACTTGAAGAAGTATATGAAGAAGAGCTTGTAGCTCCCAGAGTTACAGAACCAGTAAGGGAAGTTGCAGTTTCCTCTAACGATGAGATTCATGAAAACCATGATATGTTAAAATATCAATAACCTCCCCAAGATGACAATCTCTCACAAGAGAAAGCCAGCTTGGGCGAGGGAACTTGTTCAACATGGAGAGAAGTATGGTGCCCCATAAGGTACCATGAGACAAGTCAAGAAACCCAAGCCATTCTCTAGTTATATGGATTTGATGTGTGATCTCTTAGAGAAGGATCCTACTTTCTTTGAAGAATCCATTCAGAAGAAAGAATGGATAGATGCCATGACAAAAGAATACCAATCCATTATAAAGAATGATGTATGGGAAATAGTTCCCAGACCGAAGAGTAAAGATGCGATATCTTCCAAATGGCTTTGCAAGATAAAAAATGATGTTGATGGAAGTATTGAGAAATATAAAGCAAGGTTTGTAGCTCATGGTTTTTCTCAAAAGGAAGGAATTGACTATGAAGAGACATTTTCTCCTATAGCTAGATACACTTCTATCAGAACCATCATAGCCCTTGTAGCTAAGATGAAGTGGAAGTTACACCAGATGGATGTGAAAACAACCTTCTTGAATGGTGTCATTGAAGAAGTGTATATAGAACAATCCCAAGGGTTTGAAGTTGAAGAGAGAAAGACTAATTTCTGCAGATTGAAGAAGCCTTTGTACGGATTGAAGCAAGATCCTAGAGCTTGGTATGGAATAATTGGGAGTTTCTTGACGAGCTTTGGCTTTACCAAGAGTAAATATGACTCTAACCTTTACCTCAAGTTTATGAATGATGATCATGTTATATTTTTGTTGTATGTGGATGACTTATTCTTAACTAGAGAAGAAAAGCTCATCATTGATTGTAAGAAGAAGCTCGCTGCAGAATTTGAGATGAAAGACCTAAGCCTAATGCACTATTTATTAGGTCTTGAGGTTTGGTAGAGCCCAGAGAAGATCTTCCTTGACCAAGGGAAGTATGTAGTTGAAATATTGAAGAGGTTTGATATGTTGGAGTATAAATCCATGAATACACCCATGGAAACTAAGTTGAAGTTCCTACTTGATACTTCATCAGAATTGGTTGATGCTACATTGTACAAATAGATCATTGCATCGTTGATGTATCTGACGAACACCAGACTAGATATATGATTTGTTGTGAACACCATGAGTCAGTATCTGGTAGAACCCAAGAGAGTTCACCTTGTTGATGAAAAACATGTGATGAGATACCTTAAAGGTACGCTGGAATTTAGTCTCTGTTATAATGGACATCATGATTTCAGACTGATTAGTTATACCGATTCATATTGGGAAGGAAGTGTTTATGACATAAAGAGCACTTCAAGATGTTGTTTCAGTCTGGGGTGATACATGACTTCATGGCAGAGTAGGAAGCAATCTAGTATTACTCTCAGCACAACAAAAGCAGAATACATTGATGCATGTTCTGCCAGTTGTGAATCCATATGGCTATGGAAGTTGTTGACATGTCTATTTGATATGGATATGGAAGTAACCGTGATTCTATGTGATAACCAAGGCTGTATAAATATGACAGATAACCCTTTGATCCATGACCAATCGAAGCACATAGAAATCCGATATCACTACATTTGTGGTATGGTGCAGAGGGGAGCCATAAAGCTCCAATATGTTGGCACAAATGTGCAAGTTGCAGATGTGTTGACCAAACCTCTGTCTCATGTAAATTTTGAACACTTTCGAGACAAGCTTGGTATAGTCCAAAAGGACCTCCCTCGAAAGGGGGAGTGATTTTGATGATAATATGGTATCCTGGACAATAGCGGGTAGCTCAGTTAGGATTTTATATCCTAGGGGACTTATCATCCCTAGACAAATCTCAAAGGTACGATAAGGACAGTCTGTGAGAGTACATGTGCATGTATATGCTAGCTATGGTCAGTAGTGGTAGCTCCGTTAGTATTTTTATAATATTAGGGAATCTTATGATTCCTAGGAAGATCACGAAGGTCCGGTAAGGATGGTCTATCAGAGTACCACGTGGTAGCTCCATTAGGATTTTATGTCCTACGGAATCTTATGATTATTGGGCAGTTCCTTAGGGACTTTCAGAGTACCACAAAATGTTGTAACACCTACCTCATTATGTTGTCCCATGATGATGATGATGTTGTTGCTCCAGCCTTTGTACTATGATGATGTTGTTTCTCCAACGTTCGTGTTGTGATGATGTTGTTGCTCCATCTTTTGTGTTGTGATGATGATGTTGTTGTTACTGATGTTATTGATGATGATGATATATTAGTGTTATACTAATCCATGTTGATGCAGATTATGATGATGTTACTTTAACTCCATGCTATGAATGATGATGAGAAAAAATTTCGATGATTTATAGATATGCCATTCAGTGTTCTAGATGTTGTTTCACTCTCTCTCTCTCCTGACGGTGTTGTAGAATACCCTTCTTATTAAGGGGGAGTGTTGAAATATCGTAACTGCAAAGAGTATTCTATTTATTATTGAGTTATTATTCATCATATCAATCCCCTTTTGTGGATTGATCATGTCGGGATTTGTACTTGAACAAATCCCCTTTTTTGGATTGGTCAAACCCTAATTATATTATGTTAATTAAGAAGTTTCCCCCAGGCCTAATTAAAGTAGTTTTAACCACTAAGAAGAGAAGTTGTCCCTACCCAGTGAAAAGACACATTTCCAGTGTCTGCCAAATAGTATAAATAAAGGATTCTAGCACCTCATTTGTACACTCACTCATTCACTCATCAAGTGTGCAAGTTTGGAGAGTTGTAGTTGGCAGAAGAAGGAAGAGAGAGGCACATTTCTCAATGTTGAATATTCTCTAGTGTTTTGGTTTATTGTCTTGGCATTGTATTGGATATCTATATTAAGGAAGTTTTTGTTTCATTTTCTCCCCCATGAGGGTTTCCCTAGTGTTAGGTTATGAAAAAGGTATAAATATCTTCCTTTTTCCCACATTTCATGATATCATCTTGATTGAATTTTCGTTTATTTAGGAGAAAATAGGATAGAAAATGAATAATATACTCTTTAGCGTTATTGTTGAAGTTAGATTACATAGATCCTAAAATATGATTGGAATTTTTTGGTTTTATTACAGGATTGGTTAAATATTGTCAAACACAAGATAGCAAAGGAAATCTTGAAGATGTGAAAGCTATTAGAGGTTGAGGACTGTAAATTAATGTTAAACTAAGGTTGTTTTTAGATGTCTTTAGACCCCAACATTTTGGCGCCGTTGTTGGGGAATAATGTCAAAGGTAGCATAGATTGTGCCTCTGGGGGATGAGGTATTGAAGATGGAAGGTAAGAACCTATGTAGACAATAAGTAATATGCTTATGCCAACACCTATATCCAGCTGACACATTAAGAGGTTGCATAGGTGTTTTTCTTTCTTGATTTTCTTTTTTTGTGTGTGAAGTGAGTATGACTAAGAAGAAAGATCTTGAAAAACCAAAACCCCCACCAAAAATTACCAAAGCCCAGGGCTCAGTGCTCCCTGGAAGAAGCACTTTCATAGACGACATCATCCGAAAAGCAGAATATCAAGCTTCGGTTGGACCTAGAAAATGATCTACCTGAATCCATCAGGTGGCAGTTTCACCAACTACAGTCCACGCTGAGATTCATAGAAAAACTGAAGGGACTGAGCAAAGCTTTCAGAGCACAAATCTTCCACCCCTCAACCCTTTAGAAGAGGGAAACTCTTGTAATCTGGAGGAAGGATAAGGAGAAACCAGCGGGATAGTTAAGATAGACCCACCACCCGATCCTGAATCTCTTGTGAAAGAAGAAGGCATACCTGAAATCCAAGATAGAGGGAGTGCAATAAAATCTCCTAGAGGATTAGATAACCAACCAATTCGAATAAAATATCTGGATCAAGAAATACCTGAAGATTTCTGGCAGATTTTAGATCAAATAGAACAACCAAATCCACAACGTCCCTAGACTTCCACATTGGAATATCCGATAGTTGATCCAATTGACAACGTCCCCATGAAGGCAATTCCCCTACAAAACCTGCCAACCTTTCATGGATTAATCTCAGAAGACCCGGACGCATTCTTATTTGAATTTGATGTCCTATGTAGAGGGTATGATTACATCTATGAACCCCAAAAATTAAAATTGTTCCCCTCCACTTTGAAAGGAGCAGCTCTACACTGGTTTATGGGATTAGGGGGTAGAACTATAAACTCATGGGATGAGATGAAACAAGCCTTCTTAACAAATTATTAGGATTATTGTAGAACCAGAGACTTAAAAGATGAAATATTTCAAATGACTGCGAAAGAAAATGAATCATTAGAAGAATATGTCGAGAGATTTCAATATAATTTACAAAGCTCACCCTATGGCACGTTACCAGGTGAAGTACTTAAGGAAACTCTAATTAAGGGTATGAAAGATGAATGGGTAGAAACGTTGAATTTGATGGGGAAGGGTGACATTTATCAAGAAACTTATGATGACATTGTCCTATTGTGCATCAGGTGCTCAAGAGGAAGTTCACGGACTAGATCAGGGATGCATATCCCCCTCACCAGAAATAGCAATATTACCAGTGGGGGTTTTATGTGAGTTGAAGTTGGTAATCTCTTAGAAAACTTCAAAACAGATATTTTGAGCAGTCTGACTACACAATTGTATGTATTGCAGGCCAAACAGAAAAAAAAAAAAGCAAAACAAACGTTGGCTATATTTTGCCAACGTTGGTCAGAAGGTACGATAAGGATAGTCTGTGAGAGTACATGTGCATGTATATGCTAGCTATGGTCAGTAGTGGTAGCTCCGTTAGTATTTTTATAATCTTAGGGAATCTTATGATTCCTGGGAAGATCTAGAAGGTCTGGTAAGGACGGTCTGTCAGAGTACCATGTGGTAGCTCCATTAGGATTTTATATCCTAGGGAATCTTATGATTCTTGGGAAGCCCCTAAGGGACTTTCAGAGTACCACAAAATGTTGTAACACCTACCTCATTATGTTGTCCCATGATAATGATGATGTTGTTGCTCCAGCCTTTGTACTGTGATGATGTTGTTTCTCCATCCTCCGTGTTGTGATGATGTTGTTGCTCCATCCTTTGTGTTGTGATGATGATGTTGTTGTTACTGATGTTATTGATGATGATGATATATTAGTGTTATACTAATCCATGTTGATGCAGATGATGATGATGTTACTTCCACTCCATGTTATGAATGATGATGAGAATTGTTTTTGATGATTTATAGATATGCTAGTCAGTGTTCTAGATGTTGTTTCCCTCTCTCTCTCTTGACGATGTCGTAGAATACCCTTCTTGTTAAGGGGGAGTGTTGAAATATTGTAACTGCAAAGAGTATTATATTTATTATTGAGTTATTATTCATCAGATTAATCCCCTTTTGTGGATTGATCATGTCGGGATTTGTACTTGAACAAATCCCCTTTTTTGGATTGGTCAAACCCTAATTATATTATTTTAATTAAGAAGTCACCCCCATGCCTAATTAAAGTAGTTTTAACCACTAAGAAGAGAAGTCGTCCCTACCCAATGAAAAGACACCTTTCTAGTGCCTGCCAACTAGTATAAATAAAGGATTCTAGCACCTCATTTGTACACTCACTCATTCACTCATCAAGTGCACAAGTTTGGAGAGTTGTAGTTGGGAGAAGAAGGAAGAGAGAGGCACATTTCTCAATGTTGAATATTCTCTAGTGTTTTGGTTTATTGTCTTGGCATTGTATTTGATATCTACATTAAGGAAGTTTTTGTTGCATTTTCTCCCCCATGAGGGTTTCCCCAGATAAAATTCATGTATCTTGTGATTGTGTTTCTCTCTGTGATCCTATCTATGCTATTGTTATCTAGTAAACTGAAAATAAACTTAATAGCTTCTCTAAAATTAACAGGAATGTCCCATCTAAGAAACATTTTTTATAAAATGTACAACCCTTTGTCCTTGTACACACGATAAGTGCATAAATCCAACCAAGGAAATAAGCAAGCCATAACTCTTTTAATCTCTTTTGCGACCCACCCTCCAGAGAAATAAGCTTGCCTCACTTATCCTACTTAGTTAGTCATGCCCCAAACAACATTGGATTGGATGGAAGGAAGGGATTCACATGGAATTTTGGTAGTCTTAGTCCCCCTAAGGTCTTAGGAGTGCTTTTCCATAAGGTCACTTGCCTTAAGCCACTTCGTTCAAGCGTCGTAAGAGCGACTACGTTCCTCTCCCTCCTGCGTCGAAAGAGTGACTATGTTCCTCTCCCTCCTATGTCGAAAGAGTGACTACGTTTGATATTCTCAATTTGACAAAGGATTCAGATATTCTTGATTCTACAAAAGATTTGGATATTCTCGATTCTACAAAGGATTTGGATATTCTCGATTCTACAAAAGATTCGGATATTCTCGATTCTACAAAAGATTCGGATATTCTCAATTCTACAATAGTATTTTTTAATAAAGTCTATTGAATCGACAATTGCGGGTGAGAGAGGTATATATTGGTTTTATCTCACTGTTATTATCAGGTTCTTCAACCCGTATCTAGGCGGGATAATGGCTCTATTACTTCTGGAAGGTATGTTGTAGGCTACATGGGATATAGCTAAAAAGAAATGATTGTATGACATGCAGAAGAAAACAAATGACTGTATGATATGCGAGACTTTGAATTTTCCCTTGAATTTCGTATCCGTTAGTCATTCTTGAGATATTTCATATTATTATATACGTAATTACACAATCGAAGAATTGAGAAAAGAATTGATCTCGACTTGGGTTTCATGCAAAAAAATTTTTATGATGGAGTCTCACACCTAATATAAGGGGAGGACCACTATATTTTTCTCAATAATAGTCTTCTTCATCCTACTACTATAGGATCAGTAATAGTCTACTCCATCTTCGTCAATTTTTGACATATCAAAGGTATTATGGATACCTGATAATTTGAAATTACCAGTCTTAAAAAAATGTGGAAAAAATGATCTAAACTCTTTGGATCGGACGGATACTTCTATAGTTCCCCTTCTTAGAGATTCCCTTGAGAATAAAAGGAAAGGAGGAATCCATTCATCATACTAGCTAGGAATCTCCTACCCCTTATTCATAAGGTTCCAATAATCAATCCTAATTACTTACTATTCAAACAAAGGCCTACTTTTGAATAACCGAGATGGGGTCAAAATTTTGTGTGGAATCTATATATATATATATATATATATAATGGTTCTAAGTGCAACCATAAGATCTACCTCATAAATATGTGTTGGTACCTAGTCTCTGCCACCTTGTCCCATTGAGTCTATCACCATTCTTGTTGGGTGCATGTGGTGAATTGTAGTCCCTCCAACTTATGCCCCAGGGCTTATGCACTCTGTCATTCCCATACCCTGGTCTGTTAGGAATTGATTGGGCCTTTGATAATAATGTTATTATTTATTTCAAGACCCAGATAGATGAAAATCCAATTTAGGGTCATTCCTTGGTGAACATGATCTGCCATAATCTCTATAACACTTTTACAAGTGGAATTCTTCTTCGAAATCAATTGGTTCATTGTCACTCACTACACTCCGTTCATTAAGTTGTAGCTATAGTAGTTGTCGCTCATGAATAAAATCTCTAGATGACGATGATGACAATATAACCGAGCATTGCTGCAAAAGAGTGTTATGAAAAACACGAAATATGTGTGTGTGTGTGTGGTGTTTCATAATAATAACCATACTCAATGTGACATCTACAACAACATGTGTTACAAATTTTGTTTATTCGAACATACCAAGGCTTGCATTTATGGAAAGATCTTCGGCCCAAGTTAAGTGCACTATGTACTATCATGAATCCGTCATACAATTGTGTCTGTGTAATGCCAAGAAAGTGTTTAATATGGGGTTCACAGTCCCTAGATCCCCTTCTCAATTCTTGTACATATTTTTGGTTGGAAGAAGGCCTAGTGTTCTCATGCTAGAAATCTTGTACTAGTCCCTTAACTTCTCCAATTAACTTCATGTCAAAATGAGGTAGCCTACCAGTGAAGGCCCACAAATCTTTTGGGCCACCTATGTCAAGACTATCTCGTCTATGAGGATACTTTATAATGGTTTTGATATTGTATTTTATGATATGAGAGGTTTGTTGTAGCAAACAATGTTTTCTTTTGATCTTGCTAACAATTGATTATGTCAAGATACGATGGACTGCATTGCGGTCTTTATAACAAGATTTCTTACCAATTCTTTGAAAAAAATCTAAAAGATTTCTAACAATATGATGACTTTTTTCTAAACGTTTGACTATTTTAATGCCTAAAATTCTCCTAACAACAATCAAACTTCTAGATTTTAACAAAGCAAAAAATAATTGGCATTTAGTGGCATCAGATTTTGATTCAAAATATTATTTAATTATTTTATAAAAATGATAAAAAATAGTACGGTTAGGTAACTTATCTTCAAGTGATTATATACCACTTTCATCCGCCTAAATGGTTTATGAGTTTTTCATCGCACACTGCTCAATCTAGGTAGGGACAAAGAACTTTTATTCTGGCACTCTTGACCTCTCTGATATGGAATTAACAATGTTGCAGTTCTTTCCCCTTTAACCATTGGTAGATCAAATATGGTAGGAGAGTAGACATGGGATTGACTAGTTTCTAAAACATCTAACTATCCAACAAGAGGTTGAACCACAAGAACTTCTTCACCACAATGTTGTGCCCCAATTGCCTCTCTAATTTCATCCATTGTATAATCAGCTCCAAGAAAATCATCCATCATATGGTCATCCACAACAAGTTGTCTTGATGAGATACTGCATGGATTGGTATCTACTGAACTCCGTGCTTTTCTTGTGGTAATGGAGGAGAAACAACACCGACATCTATTCCACTAGAAATTGGATTTCCCTCTTCTGAAAGCCTTCTCTTTGACATACATAACTTTTCATTTTCTCTTATTTCTTCTGCCTTTTCAATGGGTTTCACTTTCCTTGGGGACGTTCTTTCTCGAATTCATCAGTTCCCCATGGTTAAAGAGAAAAATTGGCTTCCAAGCACAACACCATGAATTTTTCTGGGCATTACACAACAAGGAACAACAATTAACAATTCCAATTCCAAGTGGACAAATTTGTCTTCATATTACAATAGAAGACACAACTAACAATTCCAATTGGACAAATTTGTCTTGTATAATTTGTCTTGGTATTATACAAGAAGACACAACTAACAATTCCAATTGGACAAATTTGTCTTTGTAATTTGTCTTGATATTATACAAGAAGACACAACTAACAATTCCAATTGGACAAATTTGTCTTGATATGCACAATAAAACACAACTAACAATTCCAATTGGACAAATTTGTCTTCCAATTCTAAGAAGACACAACCAACAATTACAACTTAAAATTAATTTATTTTGAAAAATTAAATTCACAAAAATAATACAATGAGTGAAGTTATTTTGATGTTTGTATGATTTTTGTGAATTTATAAAAATAACCTAGTTATTAAATGTTAAGAGATTAATTTTTCTAATTAAATGTTAAGAAATTAATTTTTCTAATATTTTGTAACTATTTACGTTTAAGAATAATTTTTGGAAGATTGCACATTCCACCTAAACTTTTCACTACTACTAAAATATGTAATGGCAACTGTGATTTGCACAAAAAAAAAAAATTACAACCACATGCATATACTGGTAGTAATATGGAACTACAAAAGCAGTTTTCACGGAGTGTCTCATACTGCCAAAAAAAAATGGAGAATGCTAAACAATGTGAATAATATTCGAAAGCTGGAGATACAGCATCATACAAATTTTGATACTTTCTCCAACTTAAACTAAATGAAAAGCTCCCTATCTTATACAAATCACTTAAACCAACTAGAAAGCTCGTGATACATCATCGTCCAAATTTTAATACTGACTATTGCCGACCAAATGAAAAACTCCCCATTTTAGTGCTAATCTTACAGTTTTGTTTAATTGTTTTGTAAAATTGTTTGTTTTTTTTTTTATAAGAAATCGTTATTTTTTATTGTTTATTTATTTTTTGAATACATAGATGGATTCATTTGTTTAAAAATACATGAACTCTGACTATATAGAAATAATCATTCAAATATGAATATCTAACCATTTTTATCCAATTTAAAACAAATATCCCCTAAAAATATCACCTAAATTACCACATCACAAATGTAAAATGTCCCCTAACTATTTTGTAGAATGTTTAAACTATGACATCACTTACACTCATCTTATTTATTAAGAACAAAAAAAACAGCGAAGGGACTACTTATATACCGGTATAATTGAGAAGATCGTTTGCAGAGCGGTGAAAAACAGTATAGCAATTGCCGCCTCCAAAGCTTTCCACGGCGATGAGAAATGATCCTGCACAAGCTGTGCAATCTGGACCTTGATTTCATTTTTGTAGTGCGCATTCACTTTTTTTTTCTCTTCCTGAAGACATTTTCCCTATTCACGGTAACTTCCTTGCATAGACCGTTGAAAAGTCTAGCAACCTCTGTCACTTCCGAGACGGTGTGTAAGGACGCCCATTCTTCTTAGCAAAGCCACGTCTTGTTGCGGGTCGAGCAAGTCGTCCATGAGATTCATGTAACCACTCACGTAATGGGTTTCAAGTGGCTGGCACATCTCAAAAGCGATTAAGTTACGGAATACTATCTCTGTGTTTTCCGTGATACAAATCCGAGGAAGGCAAAATGTGGCGTTGTCCGGGTCAAACTTAATTTCCTTGATGCCTCCTTTGCATTGTTTAAATTTGATCCCAGTTTTTCTTAATTCTACTCATCCCGTGCTTTCGACATCATCCCGTGATTTGTTTTTGAGTGGGAGCATTCTAATGCACTGCCTACTACAACATTTAATGGAGATGCTACACTCATCTTGATCTACACGCCCACGCTAATCCAAAGATGGAGATACAATGACGGCGTGCAAGAAACCCCAAAAATGATGAAATTGATGTTCAACTAGTTGCTTTATATCAAATTTTTCATCGTGGAAAGGATTGAACAAAACAGATGTACTATCAACCAGCACATCCAAAAGCATCTTTTCCTCAGTAACTGCGGAGTTGAGCTCTCCAATTCTAGGAGCTTTTGTAGAACGATGAAGAGGATTTGATTTTCAAGCATCGTTCAGTATATTGGATGCAACAAATTCAATCTTTTTTTCCCCAAAAATAAGGTCATAGCGCTGCCTAGCCTCTGCTAGGGAGAGCTTGTCCCCATCCAGAGTTGTCAATACTTCTAGAATGAAGCAACCGTCCAAACCTCCATCGCAATCGATGCATTCTCGGTAGCTGTCCATGATTTCTTTCTCCAGCTTCATTATCTCCTACTTTGCACTATAGGCGAAATCCTTATTATTTGGACACTCTAAATATGGACACAACGGACGACAATCTGCGACGAACATCGGGACCCTTTTCAATATAATAGGCCCATTCATTTTCGGTGATCCATTTTCGCGGTTCTCTACCGTTGGGTAATTGTATCAGTTGCCTCTGCTGCTACGTCCGTCTATCATCATCCTCGGAATGAGGCTCGGCGTCTGGCTCTACATTGTGCAGCAACGTCCGTTTATCATCACCGTCGAAATGATTCTCGGCTGTAAAGTCTGCAGACGTTGTCCTTGCATGTGCAGACATTTTATTACAACAATTCCGGTGCAGAGATTACTTTGCCTCCGTTTCAGTGCGGCTGTAAAAACTTTATCCAACTTATAACTGCATTACACCACACTCAAATGAACATGTAGTAATCATCACAGTTATAAAGAAGCTAACACCACACTCAAATGAACCTGTAGTAATCATCACACTTATAAAGAAGCTATGAATACTTCGCAAGAAACCATATTTCCAAAGTACTTCCTCCAGTTGGAATTAAAGGATATTTCAATACGATAAGACAAGAATTCCCAAGGACTTGGAGAGTTGAAATTGAAGGATAAAGATGTGAGTAGTTTCATGTATACCCTTTCAATCAAGGTATATAATGATAATCTAATCTTTTCAACCAAGATATATAATAATTTATTTTTAAGTTCACAATCAAGTTAAATATAAAAAGTATTTTATTATTTAAAATAAATATGTAGTGAGATTTTTAAATAAGGAATCTCTTTATTATTATGATGAAATATTTAATCAACCAAGATATATAATAATTTATTTTTAAGTTCACAATCAAGTTAAATATAAAAAGTATTTTATTATTTAAAATAAATATGTAGTGAGATTTTTAAATAAGGAATCTCTTTATTATTATGATGAAATATTTAAAAGTTTTTAATCATATTTTTAGTATTATAGATTTTGGTATAAATGTTCTTTAAATAACGTGAGTTTTTAAGTCAATGTTTTTATCATACGATTGTATTTTATCATCAAAAATTTATTAATCAATATTTATATATTAAAATATAAAATTAGTATGATTTTTTTTCCAATTTCTATATATTAAAATACTAAATATAATATATATTTAGTATGATTTTTTTTTCAAATTAAATGGTCGTTATGACTATGTCTAAGAGCCTAACATAAGATCCTAACAAAAAGTAGACATCATCAAGTATTATATATTCAAATATAAATAAATTTATTATGACTCCTTATTTTTCTAGAGCCTAACATAAGACCTTAACAAAAATTAGACATCATCACAAACATTTGAGATTATATATTCAAACATAAATAAATTTATTATGATTCCTTATTTTCCTCTTCAAATTAAATGGTTATTGAAATAGTTAAACGTCGAAAGGGGGTTGGCTGTTAAATTTTCGACTGGCAACTACTGGTCATCTTAATACCTTAATATTTTTTAATCAGGTAGACGTGGCAATAAGTTAGTGAACACGGTAATTTTTAAACACGATTAAGTAAATGTAAAAAAGTAAACATATAAACAGATGTCTTTATAACAGCTCAGAAATTAATGGATAAAATCAGAACCATTCATTTATTGTGACGACTAAGAATATTCTAGACATATTTAATCTCATCCATAAAAAACGTATTAAGAACTAAAAACCTATTAAATGTGCCCATTATCAATAGATATACCTTTCGACGTAACTAAGACCTTAACAAAATAGTCAACCATGTTATTATACACATAATTATGAGTCATAATACAATTATTCTATTTATATTTTTCTCTACAAATTAAACGGTCATTGAAATAGTCAATCATACATTTCTATGACTAAGACCTTAACAAAATAGTCAACCATGTTATTATACGCATAATTATGAGTCATAATACAATTATACTATTTACATTTATAAGGGATGTTGTCTTCTCCACAATAGCTTTTAATGGCATATATAAGTATTTTTAGATTTGATGTGCAACTCCTACTACTAACACAATTTAAATTTTGTAAGTAAAATAAAATATTATTTACACTTTATGCATTAGGGAATATGGAGATGTTTTGCAATGTATGTTGGGATCTAGGTGTGTCATATATCTTGCAATTTTGTAATAGAACAATTAATGTAAATATTATTTTATTTCTCTTTTATTTATATTAATGTAAATATTGCTTTAAGAAAATCACTAAGGGGAGGAGGTCTCATACATTAATTTGGTGTATGGCTTGGTCGTGACCTTAAAAATAGATTATTATTATTATTAAAACTATACCTTTGTGTTAATACAATAGTAAAAACTTTCTCCACCTCATATATACCTTGCACATTCAAATAATCCTATAGGAATCATCATAGTGATAAAAAAATTAAGAATACTTTAGTCGACCAAAATACCAGTTTGGAAAGTAATGTATATGGGATAAAAATTTGATGCTCATTTGAATTTTGTAATGTCGATTAAATGTTGAATAGGAATTTCCCCCTCATTGAATAAACATCGAGAACTTAGGCTAAATCAAACATGTGCAATTGGTGGATTATCATATCCACAATTATGTTGTGTTCCCAGAATTTACACATGAGCATTATTCAGAATGGAGGGGGGACAAGATCAGGACATTGAAGGCATTCTGACCCTTATTCAAACCTAACCTAATTAGTGTGTGGCTTGGTTGTTGGCAGTGAATAGTGGATCGAACTGATTCTTTCGATCATTCAATGATTGATATATGGTCCTATGGAGCCTTCCTTCCTTTCGAGAGAGAATGGCCTTCACGCATAGCTGGCCTTCCTTCCTTTTAGATCTACGTTTTGGGATATGTATTTGGTGGGGCCATTTTTGGTGTAGGTGGAGATAAAATCTTCAGACCTTTTCTAAGTTTATTAGTGCTTTCTTTTCATTGCTATGGAAGGTGTTGCAGCTTTGGATCGACTTGCATATAGGAATTATGATGTTTTTTTTGTTTCAGCATTACTTGGGCTTGACTCTTAACCCCATCTATTGGCACCCCATCTCAGAACCATAGCTATTGGCATTGAAATGGGGTAGTGAAATGAACAAGCCAGGATGTATCCCCAAACCCCCTCCTACTATCTATCTATCTACCTATCTATTGGGTAAAAAATATAACTAATTCTACTAGAAAACCCATGAAAGGGTCCTCTCATTCATTCCAAGCATGGTTAGTTTGTAACACAAGTCCCCTTCTGTTATGCTCGTGCTATCTATAATCACAATTTTTTCACACATGGTTGTGCCAGGTAAATTCCATGATTCTTTCTGGGGATCGCTCGCATAGGAAGGAGGCTGATGCTACTAAAGATGCTTCACCCACCCCTCAAGATGCTTCTAAGATGNATATGGGTGAGACATTCACTATAATCATGCCCCCCAACATCACCTGATATATCTTAGTAGGGTGCATGAAAAACATGTTTTGTTGGCAAATATTGTACAAGTAGTGAATGTGTGTTGATAGTTTTTGTCATTGATGGAAAAGTTGCAGACAGCGAATGGTTGTTGTCATTGATGGGTTTGTATCAGACAGATTGCAACAAGATCACGGTTCAATCGTAACCGTTGAATTCAAAATGAATCTGCACCGTTGATTTTCTTCATCGGAGAATCGGGGATCGGGACTTTGAAATGTCCAATTCACTTGACAACGAAAAACCCCGAAATCACGATATGCGATTTCGCGATTTGATCGCAGTCGTTAAATCAAGCAGAGATCGGGACCGTCCACTTGTAGAGGAAGCGTGGCAGCGATCGGGCGCCATCGGAGAAGCTCAATAGGAGGCTTCATCAGAGTTTCGGGGATCGAGATTTCAATATGCAAAGAAAACAATGCAACGAAAACCCTGATTTCGCGATATGCGAAATCGCGATTGAATCTAGACCGTTAGATCCAGAAATGATTAGGACCATTGATCTGACCTCTCATCGGAGTTTCGAGGATTGAAATTTGGAAGTGACAAGAACTTGGAACATTAGAAATGTCGAAATCGCGATATGCGATATTGCACTTCAATCATAGCCGTCAAGTCAAGCTCAAATCTGGACCATTGATCTTATACCATATCGGAATTTCGTGAATTGGGATATGGTAAGGATTGCAACATGAATTGCAAAATCGCGATATGCGAAGTCACGACGGATTTGCAGCCGTCAGATCAAGAAACGATCTGAACCGTTGATCTGATTTCCTTATGGAATTTCGCAGATCGGGATTTGGAGATGACAGGAACATTCAACATAAGGAATTACGAATTCACGATATGCAAAATCGCGAAAGCACCTTTCACAATAAAACCTTGGTCACAGACCTTGGTCATGGGAAGAGAAGGAGTCAAGAATAAAGTTCACCCCGGAGGTTCGGAAATCGCAATATGAAAGTGTCAAGACTTGGGTAAAGAAATGACGAAATGTCGAAACCCAGTTTAAAGGGCAAGAATAATAAAGATTATCCAACGGTGTGGATAAGGTTTGAAAGTGATCGGAGGGCTGTTGTTCTTTCTTACATTAACGCTTCAGTTATGAATCTGTTAAGAGAAACAAACTGATAATGACAAATCGGTTAGCGTTTCAGTTGCCAAGATAGATGTCCTTGGATTGCCCATTGGAAGGGGTAGTGGAACCGTCAAGGCAGAATGTATAAAAGAAAATGAGAGAGACTGAATTGAGAGAGTTGTTCGGAAGTGAAAATGAATAAAGTGTAAGAAAAAGGAAAGGAGCAGTGACATAGCACGAACTTGAGAAAATGTGCAGAAGGAGATAAACATGCAGAGCAGAAGCAGAGCAGAATGAAAGACAGAGTAGAAGTAGAGCAGAATGATAGACAGAGCACAAGCAAAGTAGAATGTAGAAAAAGTTGATGCAGAGCAGACCGGCTAAACAAACATAAGAAGAGAAGAATTGCAGAACAGTTTGTTAAAGATTAGATACAGAGAAGGATTGGTAAGAATTGATTTATCTGTGTAGTTGTCTTTGTATTCATTATCTAACATTCTAGGGAGTTTGGGAGGTGCTCGGGAGGACTATGGTCCTCAGAGGTTCAAGTGGGTGCTTGAACACAGGGAGTTGTAGCTTCCATCTGGTTGCAGCCAGAGAAACCAGGGTGGCAGGGTGGTGCTAGGGAGAACAAGTGCTCTTTGTTATATTGGTTGGAGCCTGTGTAACTGGAAGTTGGGGCTTCCATCCAGTTGGTGCTGGAACAATCAGGAAGTTGGTGCTAGAATATTCAAGGAGTTGGTGCTTCCTTCTAGTTGGTGCTAGAGAAAACAGAGAGTTGGAGCTCTCAAACAAGTTGTGGCTTGTAAAACAGAGGTAGTAGCCTCACATTGAGTAGGTGCTCAATTGTAAATGATGTACAGAACTGAAAAAGACTGCCTATCATTTCGAAGAAGAAAAGGTTTTCTCCCTTTATGGGTTTCCTCGTGAAAATCTGTCTCTGT
>SNQJ01S0022518.1:138415-151224 GCA_010110895.2 Picea sitchensis
AAGAAGAGGTTTTCTCCCTTTATGGGTTTCCTCGTGAAAATCTGTCTCTATGTGTACTTTATGTGTGACTGATGGTCTTTACTTTTACTATCCATATGTTGTATATTGTTGATGACCACATGAAGAAAGATTAATAATGTTTTAACTGACTTAAAATTGTTTAAGCTCACATACAACTAATTCTCCCCCCCCCCCTCTCAGTTGTTTTAGTATTTCCAACAGTCCCATGGGGTGGGCATACCATGGCTCATCATTGATGCCACGTGGTGTCGAATTCACATCGATATGATGTTGAAAATACGGTGGAAAGGAAGTATAATTCAACAATACCTTATCCAACTATATGATGATTTTTCAAGGCAACATCATCCTCTAATCGACATGTAATCAAGTTCTTCAAACTCAAGCCACCAAATAGTTAGAATATAAAATTTCCAGCTATCATCGCTTAAGTGATGCTAAATCAACATGTATGTTATTATAGCAATATACATTCAATGTTCACATCACATGGGAGATGCAAACATGATGTTAATTTTTTTGTTTCTCTAATTTGATGTTGAAGATGTTGTCATGTCCCCACAATGTGCCTAGACGAATCTTTTGATCATGCACCTCTTGAGGGCATGTGACACCGTGACGTTTCTCACTTGGATACTTGGAAACACCAAGGATACTTCATACAGAATAAATATCTTCACCTACAACATACCCATACTCCATTCTAGGCTACCAACGAGTCACACTCCTACTCTAGAGCAACTCTTGTATACTTAGACAATTTTTAACCATTTAACACTTAGTCATATATAAGCATACATCCATGAGAAACAAAGAGAAAAATAGTGGAGCAAATGAAATACATACATAGAAATACTGCAGGCAACATGAACCATGCTTAACACTCGACTAAGTCTTTGTTATTGAAAAAAAATTACAATATGAGCTCTATTGGCTCGGTTTACAACTTTGAAAGAGTCACACGACTCGCCTCACCTCACCAAGACACTCATACAAAAATTTGTCACACCAAGACTCTATGTCACAACCATATATGTAGCCTCTTTTGGTGCACCTTAGATGTTCCCTCAACCGTAGACTTGTTGTATCTCCATTTCTGCATACTTCATGAATTTTGGTTATGCCTCACATATCCCTCCAACAAACCTTTATTTCCAGACTTCCTAAAAATCATCCCAAAATTTTTTTCCCCAACTCTGTCCATCGATTCCACCTCAAGGAAGCACAATTCCTCCCATGTGGAGTGACTTGGATCCTTGAGGGAGATTTTGTTGAAACACACACTGGCACTTGGGGGGGGTGAATCAGTGTCTAGAAATTTTGCCTACTTTTCACACTATCATAGATTAACTAAATTAACTGAATAAGATATGGACAGTTCAATTAATTATTCATAAACATGTATAACACAAATTGTATCAAGTAGATACAATATCATTCTTTTATTTATTTAACTTGAATGAATACAAATAAAATCAATCATTTAATATCTTCAACTTCAATTGAATATGAGAGATCTAACTCTCTAATACAAGACCCAACTTGTAGTTCTTAGATCCAACTAAGAAATGAGGAATCCAACCCTCATAACAAGACCCGACTTGTTAATCTTAGATCCAACTGATATGTGAGGAATCCAATCCTCATGACAAGAATCAGCTTGTAAACATGCACCAACCTGATAGATTGAACTTTCATTCAATATATATATCCACCAAGACACCTTATTCCCTTCATATTCCTTTACTTATATATTCCTCTAAAGGGTGCCACTGTCAAATAATGTGTCCTTTTGGAATGAAACTTTGCACCCATTCATTTAATTAACACAAATGATTACTTTTATTAATTAACTTCCGTACACCAATTTATACAATGATTTTAGTATGAATATTCTAGAGTGATGGAAATGAATTTTCAAATTCTACGACATGGGTGTTTTTTATAACATTCCCAATTAGCTGACAAGCAGTAAATTTCCACATAAATTGTATGAGGTGGTCGGTATATGCGGTTCTTTGAAGGAAAATTTCCTATATTTTCCTTTCGTCGTCGGATGCCAAATCAAATTCAATACATATTACCTTTTTTGTGAATGTCTAAATCAACCTCCACATATCTCCTTCATTGGTGATTATTTAAACTCAACTTGTAAACATTTTACTTGATGGTTATATTAAAAGAAGTTCCCTCTCAACTATTAGTCACTAAATGTTTGACTTGATCTCACCATTTTTCATATTTTCTTCCTCATTCGATCAACAAACATCTTTTTTGTCGACTCAACTAGGAGAAATTTCAACTTGAATATTTCAAGTCTATTCGACCCATCTTTCTTCAACCTTGACCCGAATAGTATTTAAGTTTTCTTTGACTTCGAATTTTAGGTTGCTTCTTTCTTGGACCAAATCAACTTGGAATAAAATCGACCTGAGAAATTTGACTTTGGTTGTCTCAACTTTCTTTAGCCGACTTGTATTTCTTGACTCAATTTTCCTTCGAATTTGACCTTCAGTTGGTCAACTTGTCTTTGAATCGTCTTGAAAATGATTGACTTGTCTTCTCTAACTTCCGTTAATATGAAATCTTACAGTCGGTCAACTTGTCTTTGACTCATCTTGCAGTTGATCGGCTTCCATATAGTCGACCTTATTGTTGTTTGAATCAAATCGACTTGTGACTCAATGGTGTCAATGCTTCTTCACCAAACATCCACCATTGACATTTTGTATCATCTCTTGACTCTTCTTCAATTGAGATTTTCTGAATCACATTTAATTAACCATGTCCTATTAACTTCTTTATTTGTGATTTGTATGGATCCATATTGGATTATCCATTTACCCTTTTTATCTAGACAATTTCTTCACAATTTATTCTTTTGTGCATGGATGTTAATGACACAATCTAAACCATATAAAATATAGGATGAGTGTATCAAGATCATACAATATAGTAGTCAATATTATCTTTCTACTGATATTCAAGTCACTTTCATAACATTATTTCCAATATTGACAATGCTTGGCATTCAAGTCACCTTCATAACATTATATCCAATATTGACAATTCTTGACATTCAAGTCACCTTCATAACAATATGTCCAATATTGAAAATGCTTCTCAAACCAATCAATCAATGATACTTCACATATTTATCAATGTTGACATCAATGAAAACCATATTTCCAACAATCTCCTCCTTTGTTATTGATGACAAGATTAGTAAAACAATCTTACTTCCCTTGTGAAATATATTCTGTATTTTGAGTCTTTTGAGCTGACTTTGTTTTACTCTTTATCTCTCCCCATTTGACAACAATGAAAAAGGGAATATTTCTCTTCTCCCCCTAAGGTGATTCTCCTCCTATCTTTGTCCCATTTATTTTCGACTTTTTTTTTATTCATCACACTATTCTACAAACTAATTTGCTTTTGAGAGTTCATCATCATCACCATTGTTTTGTGCACCATAATCTTTTTCATCTTCTTCTTTAGAAATTATTATTCCTTGAGCTTGTTCCTCTTCATATGTGAAGCTCTGAATTTCACATTCCTTATTAGGAGTTTCATCCATCAATTTATTTTTATCAATTTCTTCATTTTTAGGTGTAAGATATTTATCATCTTTCTTACTTTCTTCTTCAAATTTTATTCTCCATATCTTTCCATAAGGCACTCTATTTGATGAAATTTTATTTTCTACATTTTTCCTTTGATATTTATCCTCTCTTCTTTTCTTCCAAATTTCATAAGATTTCATTCCTGACTTGTATGGATTATTTTTCAAGGGATGTCTTCTTGATTTCTTGTAGTCTTTGGATTTGGGCCCAAATTTATCACAGTTGTAGCATCTCATGGTATGCCAAAACTTTATTGTGTGCCCAACATAATTGCATCTCCAACATCTCATTAATTTATTGGACCTTCCTGAATTTTTCTTTTCAAGACTCTTGCATTCCAATGCTTTGTGACCAAAGTTTTTACAAGAAAAGAAATAACCATTGAAGGTGTTTCCATACTCGAGTTTGTTGTGACATGAGAATTTTTCCTTTTGATATGTTTTTTTTATTTTTTTAATAGCTTCCTCCTTTAACAAAGTTCATGGTTTGTATTTGGTTTGTGATTGCACTTTTTTCCTTTTGAGGAGGATAATCCTTTCTCATGTTTGTGAATGGTGTTCCACTTTCCACCTTCTTCTTTCTTATTGTACCCAAGACTAATTTTGTCATCGGTTGGTCTTTGAGTGTTCCAGATCTTATCCAGGGTGGTTGAGATGTTGTGTAATTTGACATTTGTTTTGTCTTTTCATTCTTATTTTTGAGGTTGATAACTTCCAATTCCAACATGTGACATGTTTCTTCCTTTTTAGTCAACTAGATCTTCAAGTCTTCTTCTATTTCCTTAGCTTCTTCAAGTTGAGTCTTTAGACTGATGACTATTTCTTCTGTATCATCCAAGACTTCTATGCATTTATTGGTTTTGTCATATGTCTTCAAATCTTCTATTTATTTTTTTAGATCAACAACTTCAGTCTTCAATCTTTTGATGTCTTCCTTTTTCTTCTAGTTGAATTCTTTTGAGGTTGATGACTTCCAATTCTAGTGAGTGGCATGGTTCTTCCTTTTTAGTCAATTGTCTCTTAAGGGTTTCTTCACTTTCCTTAGCTTCTTCAAGTTGATTCTTTAGGTTGTTGACCATTTCTTTTGTTTCTTCTAATTATTCTGTGCATTTATTGAGTTTTTCATATTCCTTCAACTCGCTCATTTATTTTCTTAAATCAACAACTTCATTCTTTAATCTATTGATCTCTTCTTCTTTGTCTTCTAGCTGAATCTTTTGTTTTTTATCTTCATGGTTGTTGGATAGATATATTTGGTTTAGTAGCAAGATATCTTTCTTTTGAAGTTTCTCCAACTCTTCTAGAGTGCACATAGTTGTGTATTCGATATTTTCAAGAGCCTCCACAAGAACTTCAATATATATACCATTTCTTGGTTCCATACAAATCTCTTCTAATGCAACTATAACATCATTCTTAAGATTCAATATTTTTTCTATAGTGATTACTAAGGTATGCATCAACTCCTTGATGGAGTTGTATTATTCATTGATGCCTAGGGATTGCATCGATTCCTTGTTTTAGTTGTTTTCTTCTTTGATGACTAGGGATTGCATCAATTCCTTGTTTGATTTGTCTTCTTTATTGATGAATGGGGATTGTATAAATTCCTTGTTTGAGTTGTCTTCTTTATTGATGAATGGGGATTGCATCAATTCCTTGATGGCATTGTCTTATTTTTATGTGTTTTTTACTTTACTCTGATAAGAACTCTCTAGATGGAGCCATCATACTTTATCAGAGGTGCAATGTCTCATATTTTATTTGATTCATTTTGTTAGTCCATTCTACATTTCTTTTAATTCCATTGAATTGTTTATATTTTCTATTTTCTATTTTCGTTGAGGTACTTAAGTTCCAAGGATTACTTACTACTGAGTCCCAAACTCCAGATCCTCTTGACTTTAGATATATTTTCATTATTTCCCTCCATGTATAGTAGTTTGTTCCATCAAATAAAGGAGCTTCATTTGTGGAGAGATCCATTTGTTCATCCATTTGTGTGTTTAGTAGGATCTTCCTTCAAGTGATTAGACTATTTTTCCCTGAAGAGACCTTACTTTGATACCAATAGTTCTCTTCATAAAAACTAAGTAGTTGAACTATAGCGAAGGAACCTGCTCTAAGTAGTAATCGCTCCGGCCAGTCACATACGTTTCCACCCCTCCACAGCGCTTGGCTCCTCTCCCGGGAAGGACGGAGGGGTGAATCGATGTATGTAACTTTTGGTTACTTTTCACACTATCATAAATTAACTAAATTAACTGAATAAGATATATGTAGTTCAATTAATTATTAATAAACATGGATAACAAAAATAGTATGAAGTAGATAAAATATCATTCTTTTATTTATTTAACTTGAATGAATAAAAATAAAATAAATCCTTTAATATCTTCAACTTCAATTGAATATGAAAGATCCGACTCTATGATACAAGACCTAGCTTGTATTTCTCATATCCAACTGAGAAATGAGGAATCCAACCCTCATAACAAGACCCGACTTGTTGATCTCAGATCTAACTGAGATGTGAGGAATCCAATATTCATGACAAGACTTAGCTTGTAAACAGACACCAACCTGATAGAATGAACTTTCATTCAATCCATTATATATATATATATATATATCCACCAAGACACCTTCTTCCCTTCATATTCCTTTACTTATATAGTCCTCCAAAGGGTGTCACTTTCAAACAATGTGTCCTTTTGGAATGAAACATTGCACCCCTTCATTTAATTAACACAAATGGTTACTTTTATTAATTAATTTTCGTACACCAATTTAGACAACGATTTTAGTATGAATATTTTGGAGTGATGGAATTGAATTTTAAAATTTTACAACATGGGGCTTTTGCAAAACATTCCCAATTAGCCTACAAGGAATAAATTTCCACAGAAAGTGTGTGAGGTCACCGGTAAAGGTGTTTCTTTGAAGGAAACTTGTCTATATTTTCCTTTCATCATTGGATGCCATATTGACTTCAATACATATTACCTTTTCGTGAATGTCTAAATCAACCTCCACATATCTCCTTTGTTGGTGATTATTTAAACTCAATTTGTAAACATTTTACTTGATGGTTATATTAAAATCGGTTCCCTCTGAGCTGCTAGCCACTAAATATTTGACTTGGTCTCACCATTTTTTCATAGTTTCTTCCTCATTCAACCGACAAACTTCTTTTTGGTCGACTCAACTTGGAGAAATTTCGATTTGAATATTTCAATTCTAGTCAACCCATCTTGCTTCAGCCTCGACCCGAATTGTATTTAAGTTTGATTCAACTTCGACCTTTAGGTTACTTCTTTCTTGGACTAACTCGACTTGGAAGAAAACTGACTTGAGAAATTTGACTTTGGTCATCTCGACTTGTTTTGGTCGTCTCAACTTGCTTTGGCCAACTTGCATTTCTTGACTTAATTTTCCTTTGACTTCGACATTCAGTTGGTAAACGTGTCTTCAACTCGTCTTGAAATTGATCGACTTGTCTTCTTCAACTTCCATTAATCTACAGGCTTGCAGTCGGTCGACTTGTCTTCGACTCATATTGCAGTTGATTGAATTCCTGATAGTCGACCTTATTGTTGTTTGAATCGACTAAACATGTGACTTGATGGTGTCAATGCTTCTTCACCAAACATCCACCATTGACATTTTGTATCATCTCTGGACTCTTCTTCAATTGAGATTTTCTGAATCACTTTTAATGAACCATGTCTTATTAAATTATTTATTTTTGATTTGTATGGATCCATATTGGATTATCCATTTAAACTTTTATTTGGACAATTTCTTCTTTTGTGCATGTATGTTAATGACACAATCTCAACCTTATACAATATAGGATTTTTGTGTATCAAGCTCATACAATATATTAGTCAATATTATCTTTCTACTGACATTCAAGTCACCTTCATAATATTATGTCCAATATTGAAAATGCTTGAAATTCAAGTCACCTTCATAACATTATGTCCAATAATGACAATGCTTGACATTCAAGTCACCTTTATAACATTATGTCCAATATTGAAAATTATTGAAATTCAAGTGACCTTCTTAACAATATGTCCAATATTGACAAAGCTTCTCAAACCAATCAATCAATGATACTTCACATATCTATCAAGGTTGACATCAATGACAACCAAATGTCCAACAACTTTCCCCTCTTCATCCAAGCCTACCTCAGAATTGCATAGCTCCTCTTTCTCTCCTTATCTTTAAATATTCCTTCCTTGGTTGTGCACCCCTGTTCTCTTATAGGGACTCCAAAGGTCACCATCGCAAACCATCACTTCCTTTGGGGATGTCAGACTCCTTCATGAACCCATGTGTTCAAAGGAATCATCGCACCCTTTTCCAGACTCAGTTTCCCAAATGAATCATCGCACCCCTTCACAAACTCACTTTCCTAGATGAATCCATGCACTCATTAACTGTCGTGCTCCTTGGGATCGACACGCCCAACCTTGATGTGCCCCTGATGTCGGTGTGCCATGGTCTCTTGGTCACTTTATACATGGGAAATCCCCTTGACACATTTTCATTCCCAAGGCATCCACTTTCCCAACTTGGGTGTCGGAGTAACCCCAAGTTTCGTCTCCTTGAGGACTTGGGTGAGGGTATCCAAACCCATCTAGTCGAATACCTTACATCCTCCCCAACCTCAACTCGTTATCGTCCCTGAAAACATCCAAAAAATATGTGATATCAAAGTCTCCACCTGAACCCATGCCCCCCATCTCAACTAAATCTAATGGAAACCCGAAATTATGCTAAAGTAGAAAACCCAAGTTTTTGTGTGAAGTGGAAACTCCAATTTTTGCACAGACTAACCAAAATGTATTACACCCAACTTTGCGTGATCTCTTGCCTAATTCAATACAGTCACTTCACACAACTCCAAGGATGAAATTCACCCAACTCTATTCCACTCTCTCATTTTGATGGTGTTTCCTTATTCTTGTTTTGTTCCACTACATGTGTCACTCCCTGCTACAACTGACAGTTGCCCACTTCACTTCAAAAACAATTCTAAGTGTTGAACTATTCTAATATTATTGTTTCTTCCATAATTCAATCAATGCTTCCATGTCTCTACACACTGATATCCCCCATGCCTTGAACTGATTAGGTAGCTATTCCAACCGTCAATCCAAACTCATGCCCAAACTTAGTTTTTATGTCACATATTTTTCACTTTATTCAAGTCCAAAGACTAAAGAAAGTGTCCATCCTTGCCTCACTACTACAACCATCATCTAATATTCATCAAGGAGATCCTCCACAATGTCTAAGTGTTTCACTTCAAACCTACTAGCGTTTCCGTACTTTGACTTCCTTCTACAATTCGGTCCATTCGCACAAAAATATCAGACCAAGGAAAGGTTGCCCCTCACCTTGATGCACTATGGAGTCACACCAAAACAAAGTCATTCACAAAAAATTGACTCCACTATCCACCTCATGGAATAGTTATCCAATCTATGCACCAATAATTACACGTCCAGACTATCTTTGCCTCATTACTTCATCACCTAGTCATGTTGCTACATCTACCTCTCTATGATTTGGAATGGTTAGGCTTCACCCTCAACCATGCTTCCCCAAAGCAAGAGAAACACCCATGTCCAAGTACTCTCTTCACGCTACAATATTCATGTCCACACAATCCTCCAAACAAAGGAAATTCCTCAACTTGTCTCCTTTTTTCAAGTCATGTGGCGTCCCCAACCCCAAGTTGGTCCATGCCACACAAAAATTCCTTTCCTCTAATGCTATGTTTTTTAATTAATAATATGCCCTGCATATGAATATAAATATGAAGTACTAATAGTATAAAATGAGTGCATAATATGTACAATTATAACATATTGATTTAGCATACACAATCACATAGTAATTGGCACATAAACACATATAAAACAACACTTATCTTTTAATGGTAAATCACAAACTCTGTGCAAACCTCATACCTTCCTCGCAACCATAGACTTTCTTGTTTATATACTCTCAATAACAGCTCACCCACGAGATGGGGTTATGACTCCACCAGGGAAAAGGATTCTAAGCCAAAATAAGGTATCATAATAGCTCAACAAAAATAGGCTCAGGTTCCAATTCCAACAACAGTTCCCAACTCATAGCCTCTCATTCTTCACATCTTGTCCCACTGCAGGAAGTGTATCCCTTCTCTGCTCAACAATCCTTTGGCTATCCCACTTCCCTTCAATGGATTCAACAATAGACCAACCAGGAAGTTTTGAAGGTCTATGGCACTTGAAACAAAAAGTTTCTTAAGGAAATAAACACCCACAAGCCTAAAACAGAGGGAATCTATACCAACAATTCTCTCACCCAGAGATATGGCTCCATAAGACTGACAATCAACCTCTTCAACCCAAACCACCAAGGTTTTACAAGGCAACCAACTTCAAATTACACTCCAGAAAAGGTACAAAATATGGTTGACCAGAATTAAGTGAATGATATCAAGAATGATGGAATTACACTAATTCCCAACAATATATTTTCATTCCCTTAACTTGACACTTTGTACTCAAGGAACTCACTTGTCCCCCACTTGGTGAATCGTTCCCAACCTTTAGGAATTTAGGATAAAATACTATCAAATGAATTTGGACTTTTGGAATAATATTATATTATTCCCTTGGCTTAATCCCCCTTGACTTAGCCCCTCTTCCTAAACCCTTAGCCCTATTTCCCTCTTGTGGAGTCGTATCCCCCCATACTCTTTCGTCTGACTTGGTCTATAGGAGTGATGCATTTTATTAATATAATCAAGTGTGATTGCATATTACAATGATAGGCTCACTGACCTTTTAACCTCTAGGATCTCTTGCCAAATAATCACACAGACACTCTATGCTATGGGATAAATCTCATAGGGATATTATTGAGTAAGCAACAAAATCTCCCTAGGATCTACCTATTGATCCTAGATAGAAATGGGTTTATATTTCTATGGTTTTCTAGATACGATACAAGCAATGTATTTTATACCAAGAGATGATAGATTAACATACCTTGTATATGAAGGTTTTCCTTGTGTATCTTAGTTGTTGTAGCTCTTGAAATGCAGCTCCAGCTCCTACAACCTGTTTCCTACACACAAAAATAAACAATACCAATCCCTTTCTTATCCTAGTGTTAGATCACTAATCTAACTCAAATCTAGCTTGATATATCATTCATAAGGTCAAATCCAATCATTTGTGGAATGAAATACAAGTCATTTTGAGGAAAACCATTTATCTAATAATTATCATAGATAAATTACATCAATCTCATACCTTTGATGATGATGCAATTTTCCATTGACTCCTTGTTATAGGATAAATCCATAGGTGTAGACACTAACCGATCTCCCTAGATCCACCTGGATCTAGAACAAAGCAAGACAGAACATGACTCTTTCCCCAGATTTTGACCATTGAATTAACTAGGAGGCAAGAACAAATAACATACCTTATTATCGCTTCCTATGGTCTTTGTTTCTCTCACTTCGCTTCAGTGCTCTCGTGCAGCCAAGACCAAGACAACACAAACCAACCAAAGTGAAGATAGCATAATCTATTCAACAGTCAATCTATGTATATGATCAAGGAATTATACAATAAAGTGGAAATAGCTTTATGGGAAAGGGACATGCTACTGTATCATTTTAATGGAAAGTAAATATTACAACCTGAGCCTTGATGTCAAAAACTTCCTTTCGATGGCCCTTGGCTCCGACACACACACTTGCTCAATCCTTGCATGAAGAAGATCAAATCCTCTTGATAGACCTGCTAGAGTCTTCAAGTTGATGTTCAATGCTGAGTCCTTCACACAATTCTTTCACCAATTCTCCAATGAATCTTTCTTAACCTTTTCCATGAGAATTCCCTCAATATATAGGAGAGAATGAATTAGTTACTTGGATAAGAATGATCCCAAAATATCAGGGAATCCAGTACTAGGATAACCATTCGAATGCCAACCCATCCTTCTAGAAGATTCCCTTCTAGAAGCATTGAGAATTCATCTTTTTCCTTGCTTTAGGAAGAGTTTGCACCCTAGAAGTTCAACATAGTGCGAACTTCTCGCACCCTAGCTTAAGGTAGCCTACGAGAATCAAGCATTCTTGCAGGAAAATATACTAGCAGCCTGCGAACCTTCTTCAAAAATGAGATTTCTGGAAATAGAAGAAAGTAAATTTTCTTAGGAGAAAGTTATTATGAAGAGCCTGAGTACACCATCATCAATACATCATCATGATGACCAAAATCATGGGTAACAAAATGCCCCCCAAAGTATGAGGTTGGAACCAGTGATAGCCGATAGACTTTGTAAGCTGCATGTGTGTGTCGGGAACCAGGAGCACACCTAATCGGAAACCTGCGAACAATCAAGCATCTGTAGAATATCATATATACCAATTTTGAGGTAGGCATTCCCATACTCAGATCACAGACTGATGACATTATAGACATGGGTCATGGCCACCAATCATACACTGTGGATCCATTCCGTCAAAATATAGCATAGCCACCAGGAATACACTGTGGATCTATGAGAGAAATTTCAAATTGAGACGACATAGCCACAAGACATACACAGTGGATCTATGTGTCGCAGATAATACATACTCCATCGCAACTTGGACAAAAGAGATTGTGTCCAGGGTCTTCAATCTCGCCACCCAAAGTACGAATCTAACCATGTGATTACATGTGTTGAAGTCAAACATGGTAGAAACCACTTGATTACCAGTCATTGATGTAACCGTTAACCAATGCGAGAGAAATCACCATTGATGTCAATGACTCCCAAGGTACTCAAGTACAATCCATCGAGTGTGAATGAAGGAGTTGAAGTCGAACATCTAATGGAATCTTTCAATCAGGGGTCAATGATGTAAACCCACTGTTGAAAGCGAGGAAACCTGCCATTGAGGCATGCAAGTTCGAAGGTACCAATTAATTTCTAAGTCTTGATTCCGGATAATGAGCTGAAGTTGATGGAACAAAACTCGTCACAGGAGGGCCTTGATGTATCCCCCATCAATGACATGAAATGAGTAACAGATTTTGAAGGTGAAAAAAAGTATGAAGTGAATGGAACTGGACACAGGGAAGGCCGACATAGA
>SNQJ01S0022519.1:2910-17645 GCA_010110895.2 Picea sitchensis
CTTAAAACCCCAAAAGGTCAAAGAAGTCAAAATGATTACAAAGAAGATATTATTTAAATAAAGTGAAGTGATTATTTAAATAATAAAGTAAAGTGACACAGTCAAGGAGGATTATTTAAATAATCAAATAAATGGAGAACTTTATATTTATGGAAAGTAGTTATGAGAAGGTTAACCTTAAAATGATGAAAGAGGTTTAAGTGGCAAGTGGCTATTGGGTACATGGACAAGTGGAAAATTGGGAAAAGTTGAACATAAGTGATTATGTTGACAAAGTTCCTATATGGACAAAGTGACCTAGAAGATGCTTCTAAGGAAGCTACTTGGAGAGTATAAATAAGAGGCAAGGGGTCTCTTGTAATATGAATCTATTTAGCATGTATTGAAGATATACTCTGAGAGAGAGAGTTTGGAGGATCTCATGGATGCATCAAATTTTTGGTAAGACTAAGATCTTGATGACAAAAGTTTCATAAGTTCAGAAACCCTAGTTTTTGAAGGAGTATGCAAGCAAAAGTGGGCCAGAGAGCATACATACACAGGTTGCAGTGTGACAGAGCACGTACATATGTGGGCTGAAGGAGGACATAGCACATACAATGAAGAAGTCATGAAGACTTGGATGTGAGTTGATGATCAGGTTCTTGAAGGCTGAAGCAAGTTCCAAATCTGCACTCTATGGGCTCAGATCTTCCATAGAAACTCTGGTATGGTTACATAGTTGTCTTGATGGATACTCTTGCATACTGTATGATGAATGATTAAAGCATTCTTGGTATGGATATAGTGATTTGATTTGTATTGGTTGATAGAAGTAGCAAAACTCTTATGGTTCAGTACATATATGATTTCCATAGTATACAGGTTGCTTATACATGATTGAATAACATTCATATTGTATGGTTGAGGAGCATGAGTAAGTTGTTGGTGAGATTGGATGTGTTTTGATTGGTTATGGTTCATATTGGACAGTGAAAGACAGAAGTGAATGTGATTGAAGGCTGCAGAGGATTTGAGTTTGTCTTGAAGAGAAAAACCCTAAGTAACTCAAAAGTGATATGCAGGCTGTAGTATAGATAGGCCACGTACATACACGAGTTGTACTACTGGTAGGGCACGTACATACACATGATGTACTAATGGCAGGTCATGTACATGTTGACAGATTGGTATCTGTTGAGGATTGATTCCTCTTATCAGTTGGTGTTGAGTTGTGTAAGCCGAGTCTTGCATTATAGAGATGGTGCTCTTGTAGAGTTGTACTCTATTCAGTTGTTGTTGATAAACCAAGGATTGTAGTCCGTAATAAAAAGAAAATTGTACATACATCTTGTGCTCTTTGTGTTCCTTGTGGTGATGAATTGTTGGTGATATATGTTTTTGTTATCTCTTGCTGATATATGTTCACATTTGACTGGTTATAAATGATAGTAATAAGTGATGAATAAATGGTGATTGCTAACTAAGGATTTTTGTAAAAGGGAAGTTTAAAAAAGAGCCCCACACTCATTCACCCCCCCTCTAAGTGTGGTTGGTGTTTCCAATAGATGCATGGTTCAAGTTATTGGTACAGGTTGTTCGGTGTAGGTTGATAGGTATAGGTTTACAATAGTATATCTCACAGTGATAGTGTGACAGTGGTTCCATCATTCTACTTATACATCAGGGAAGTTGGATCTTCCCTCAGGTTGTATCATGAGAAACTAGGGGGTTGGAGACTCCTTCTAGTTGCATTTGGAAAACAAAGGAAGTTGGTGCTTCCAATGAATGTAATTCTTAAAGACATATAAGAAAAGTCATTCCTTGGTTTTCTCCCACTTTGGGGGTCCACATAAAACAATAGTGTACCGTGTATGTGTGTGATTGCTCATTTGTTCATTGTTTATATACTCTATAACTATTGGATGATAATGCTACATTGATATAACACTTGCATTTTATGGTGAAAAAAGGATTATATTTCTCTATTACTTATTCACCCTCCCTCTTAGTAATCCAACAATTGGTATCAGAGCCGGTTCTTTCATAAAATAGTTTAACCATTGGAAGGAGATCATGGATTATTCTGAGAATGGAATACCAATGGTTAATGGTTAGAATGGTTTTAAGTATAAGATGTGGAGAAAAAGGAAAGAAGTATTTTTACAGGGACATAGACATTATATTTGGCTATCAATTGTTACAAGATATGATACTTCAAAAAGGGAAAAGACTGCAGCCAAGAAGGAATTGAAGAAGAATAACAAAATAGCAATGGATTTCATCTGGGAAGGATTACCTAATATGGTAAGAGAAAAGGTTGGTAAATGTTCATAAGCCAAAGAAAATTGGGATAAGTTACATGACATATATTCTTCACCCATCACAGATTTAGAAAATACCAAAGAAGATGCAGATACAAAACAAGAAGAAAGATGCTCACCATGTCAGACAGATTCAAAAGAGGAAGAGTATGAAGAAGAAGAAGTTGATTACAAAGAAAAATTGATCAGTGCAATTGAATATCTAAAGAAAGAAAGAGAAGAAAACAAGTCATCCAAGAAATAATTGATGAAGCAAAAGGAAAGTGTTCAAGTTTCCAAAAAAGATCAGCAGTTCATCAAGAATTTAAGAGCTCAACTAGAAGAGTCCAAAATAATTGAAGAAACTCTAGAATATCAAAAGAAATGTTTAGAAGCCAACATAACAACACAAAAGGAAGAAGTTGAAAAGAGACAAAATATACTGATGGATCATCTCAAGGAAAGAACCAATGACTTAAACCAACTTGAGGAAGAGTTTGGTCAAGAAGAGAGAAGATTGGAAGAAGAAATAATTACATTGAAAATCCAACTTGAAGAAGCAAAGAGAACAAACGAGGTCATGAAGTCTCAAATAATAAATAAAGAAGAAGAGGTTGAGAATATTGAAGAAGAATTTGTCATGGTAAGAGTCAAAATCGTCAAGCTCAACAAGAATGTTGAAGAGACATAAACATACACATCAGTTGTAGAGAATGAAGAGAAGAACTCTACGTTGCTAGAAAAGAAGAATGAAGAAAATAGAAAGAGTTATGCAGAGGTACTCAAAGGAAGGAATCATGGTTAAACAGAATCTGAGAACACTAATAAATATACATCTTCAAGAAGATTATCCATGTTCAAGCCACAAAGAATCTTCAATCATGATCATGACCAGTCAAGGCATAAATTCAGAAGGATTACACCACAAAGAAGATCATTCACTCCTAGGTATGAAATTTTATTTTATGGTCATTGTTTTAATTGTACTAACTTTGGACATAAGGTTCCAGATTACATGGATTATAAAAGAAATGTTCAAGCAAGAAATGCCTATGTGCCCCCATGTAACATTGAATGTTACAAATGTCATAACTATGGACACATAGCTCATGATTGTAGAAGCATGATCGATACTTCCATGAAAGAGAACACTGATATCAGATATAAGAAAGTATGGATAAGAAAACAAGAAGAACAGGTGAACAAAGACCAGGTCCTAGATATCACAATATTGGCAATAAAATGAGATGAAGAAAAATCTACAGAGAAAAAGAAGGATCTCAGATATAGAAAGGTTTGGAAAATAAATGAAATAAAAGAAGGACAAGTAAATAAGGAACAAGTTCAAGAGATTGTACTTACAAGTATTGTAGTGAAAGATGAATCCATAGATAGAAATAAAGAAGTCAGATCTTAGATAGATGATGAATCTACCAATGAAGATGATGATGAATAAACATCAGAGTAGGAATTATTCTGAACCATCCGTCTTAGAGACTCCTAGGTAATATGAATATTAGACAAGGGGAGTCTATGTCATAGCTGTGACAGACCAAAGAACCATCCTTCCGGCAGCTTGCAGAGCTTGAGAAGACAGATCCAAAGAAGCCAGTTAGCATAAGTACAATTTGATAGATCAATCAAGACTTTATGATAGTATAGTGATAAATGGGTCAACATTATGGACAGTTGCGCAAGTAGAGTCTTGGACAATATGGACAAAGATGGATTTGTAAGAATACTTAGCAGGTTTGGACAAATATATGAAAGTGGACGAGAGCATGGATTCATAGATTGGTTAAGAGAGTGGTTCAGAGACAAAGGAACGTTATCATAATGGATGATAATGACACAGGAAATGGCTCGAACAATGCTAATGGATTCCAAATTGACAGATATTTTTTGGACACATGCAGTGCATACTACAGTTCACATTCAAAACAAGGTAATGCTCAAAAACAATAATGACAAAACTCCCTACGAACTATGAAAGGAAGCACATACAACAACCTCTACCTCAAGGTAACTCAAGATAGTATTTTATTGATTGAAGTTTATGTTGATGATATTATTTTTGGAAGTACTGATGACAGGTTAAGCCATAAATTTGCAAAGGACATGAAAAATGAATTTGAAATGTCATTACTTGGGGAACTATCCTTCTTTCTGTGTCTTCGGATACATCAAAGCAACCAAGGAATTTTTATTTCTCAAACCAAGTATATTAGAGAAATGTTAAAGAGGTTTGGAATGGAAGATTGTAAACCAGTTATCACTCCCATGTAAACTAGATGCAAGTTGAGTAAAGATGAGGATTCAAAGTCTACAGATCAGAGGCAATACAGGTCAATTATTGGTAGCCTACTATATGTGACAACATCTAGAATAGATGTAATGCAGGAAGTTGGACAGGTGGCATGATTTCAAGTAGCACCAAAGGAATCATATGTATTAGAAGTGAAGAGGATTTTCAGATATCTCAAAGGAACATAAGAGTTTGGATTATGGTATCCAAAAGGAAAGGATCTATCACTTATTGCCTACACAGATGCAGATTGGGTAGGTTGCATTGATGACCAATGAAGCACCGGTGGAGCAGCATTTTACTTGGGTGAGTTTTTAGTATCATGGCTAAGAAATAAACAATCATCAATATCTTTATCTACAACCGAGGCAGAGTATATTGCAACAACAACTTGTTGTACACAGGTTCTATGGATGAAACAAACTCTAACATATATACAGGTTACTATCTTGGAGCGCCAACTATATTGACCTAACCCCAAATAGAACCCATAAGTGGAAGTGTTACTATCTTGACCAAGCTTCCCCAGCAGGCAACTGACAGTCATCATCACTCATCTACGAGAGCATGAGCTAACACCATCATCCCATGACTTCAGGTTTCAGAGGATACACGGTGGGAAATGCCTCCACCCCTCCTAATCATGACTAGGGCCCACACCCTACAATGGAATGTACAGTGACATCGTGTTGCTAGGAGTTTTGTCATCGTCTATTCAGTTTTGGGCAATCTCTCCACCTAAAATTTTGCACTGTTCCACATATCATAGCAATGCATCCAAACCAATATAATTTCACATACAAAGATTCATACCATATTGTTTCTTGGTCAGTGGTCATGAAATCCACTTTCATTATCATTATCCCTTGGCTATTTCATAGCCCAATGACCTGCAGATTAGTCTGTAACACAAACTCATATGCATCTATGCATTATTATCATGTAATTCCATACAACTAAAATCTCAATTTGGTATCCCCGTACCAACAACTTTAACATCAAAGTTTTCAAGTTAGAAATAGATCTCATAATATCCCATAATTCAATTAACGTTCCCCATTCATAGAATTATCATTCACATAATAGATTGCATCATATCCAACATCATCAATAACATTTAAACATTCATAAAATTTACATTCTCACAATATATTGCGTCATATCCATCATTATTCAGATACATTTAGACATTCATAAAATTTACATTCTCACAATATATTGCATCATATCCATCATTATTCAAATACATTTAAACATTCATAAAGGTTCATACGTCTTAAAAGTTCAAGTGTATCATTTAATAGTTTCACTATGAATAGAAAATAAAGGTGTTTAGGCCTCAAGTAATCTTGGTTGTCTAAGTCAAAAGGTGGTGTTACATACACCCAACCTTCAAGAAACATATTCTCGAGGTGGTCAAAAAAAGTGAGGGAAAATCTCGTCATAACATCTCGGCATCTTCCCAAGTAGCAAATCCTGGACTATACTTGTCCCACTGGACCTTAACTTGGTCTACTAGATGGTTCCTGAGCATTTGGAATCTACGGTCCAATATGCGTAATGGTTCTACCATGAGGGTTCCCGCATCCGATACCTACAATTCCTTCCAATTTAGTTTATGTGATTCATCAGCAACATAATGACGTAGAACAGATACATGAAAAAAATTATAAGTTTTATGCAAGTGGGGTGGCAGTACAAGACGATAGGCAACGAGTCCAATTTTCTCTTGGATTATGAATGGTCCTATAAATCGAGGTGACAACTTTGTGCCCTTCCCAAACCATATGGTACTCTTATTAGGCCTGATACAAATGAAAACCTGATCTCCCACTTTATAACTTCAATCAGTCATGTGTGCATTCGCATAACTTTTCTGTCTATCCTATGCTTCCTTTAGTCTCTGCCTAATCTGAATCACCTATTCCTCCATCTCTTGAATCAATTCTAGCCCAACTGTTACTCGGTCTTCTAATCTATCCCAACTCAACAACGTTCTTTGTGGCCTTCCATACAGAGCTTAATAGGGTGGCATTATGAGGGAGCTATGAAAACTGTTATTATAGGCGAACTCTACCAAAGGTAGGTACTTCTCCCAATGGGTTTGATTATCCATAACATACATCCTAAGCATGTTTTCCATGATTTGATTTACTCTCTCAGTTTTCCCATCTGTTTCAAGATGATAAGTTGTGCTTAAGTTTAACTGAGTCCCCAATGCTGACTGCAAACTGTCCAAAACCTAGAACTGAATCTGGGGTCCCTATCTAAAATGATCTTCTTAGGTATCCCATGTAAACAGATGACCTCACTTACAAACATGCGTGCCACATCAGTGACATCATAAGTATCTCTAACCAGAATAAAATGAGCACTCTTGGTTAACTTATCAACTATCACAAGAATGGCATTGTGTCTATGAGATGTGAGCGACAACCCCACAACAAACTCCATAGAAATGACTTCCCACTTGGACATAGGAACATCATGTGGTTGTAGGAGGCCTGCCGAGTGATGGTGGTCGGCTTTCACTTGTTGACACTCTAGGCATTTGGCGATGAAATGGACTACATCGTGCTTCATGCCTACCCAGAAGAAGAGGTTTCTCATGTCTGCATACATTTTCTTCACCCCTGGATGTGCACAATAAAGTGTTCTATGGGATTCCTTTAGTATGATGCTTCGAATATCCCCATCTTCAGGGATGTACATCCTTCCCCAATATCTCAATAGTCTGTCTGCTTCCAGATTATATCCTTCACACTTTGGATCTAATTGCCTCCCACTCTGGAGGTTTGAAGTAACCTTTAAATACCAAATGTCTCCTTGGAGTTGCATCAACATATGTTCCCTCAGATTGACCTTTAAGGGTACCAAGGAGAAGACACATGGTCTCCTACTCAAGGCATCTACGACCACATTTTCCTTTCCCTTGATGTATGAAATACCAAAATCGTACTCCCTCATAAACTCACTCCATCGCCTTTGCCTAGCATTCAGATCCCTTTGAGTGAAGAGATGTTTTAAACTTTGATGTTCCATTTTGAGCTCAAAGTTTCACCCCACAAGATAGTGCCTCCAAAGTTTCAGAGCTAGCATTACAGCTGCCAACTCTAAATCATGAGTAGCGTAACATACCGCCAACTCTAAATCATGAGTAGCGAAAATCTCTTCGTGTTTCTTCAAATTCTAGATGCAGGCCATCACCCTCCATCCTACATTAGCACGCTCCCCAACCCTTTGTTTCAGGCATCCGTGTAGACTGTGTAGTCCTTTTCCATATCCGACACCTCAGAATTACACTAGTTAGTAACCTCTTAAGCTCGATGAATGCACTATCACATTCTTCTGTCCATTCATACCTGACCCCCTTGTGCTACAAAGTGGTGATGGGTTTCACTATTTTAGAGAATCCTTCCACAAATCTCCGATAATAACCTGCTAGCCCCATGAAGCTTCTTACCTCATGGGCATTTTTTGGCACTGTCCATTCCATAATGGCCTTTACCTTTTCTGGGTCCATAGAGATTCCTTCACTGGAAATGATATGACCTAAATAGTGGATTTATTTCTAGAAGAAGGAACACTTCGACAATTTCCCATACAATTTTTTCTCTCTAAGGAAGGACAACACCACTCGCAAATGTTCCTCATGTTCTCTTTCGTTCTTGGAATAGATGAGGATGTTATCTATAAAGACTTGTACAAAACGGTCTAAGTACTTCCATAATACTCCTTTCATGAGGCTCATGAATAATGTTGGTGCATTGGTCAATCTGAAAGGTACTACAACAAACTCGTAATGTCCAAACCAAGTTCAAAAGGCACTTTTAGGAATATCGCCTTCCTTAATCCTTAACTGGTGATACCCTGATCGCAAATCAATTTTTGAGAATATCGCTGCTCCTTTCATATGATCAAAGAGGTCATCTATTCATAGCATTGGGTACTTATTTTCCACTATACCACAATTCAAGTCCCTATAATCTATACATAATCGTAAGGAACCATCTTTCTTCTTTACAAAAATTACTCGTGCACCCCAATGTGAGACACTGGGCCTTATTATCCCTAATTCCAGGAACTCTTTTAGATGCATTTGCAACTCACAAAGTTATGGCGTTGTCATTCGATATAGAGTCTTGGAAATTGGTTCTGCACCAGGTTTTAGCTCAATAGTAAAATCAAGCTCTGTCTCAGGAGGTAACCCTAGTAACTTGTTTGGAAAAACATCCTTAAATTCTGATAATACTGGGTACTGATCCAAGGAGGGTCCCTTCCTTTCATTCACTGCTTCCACTACATACAGTCGACACCCTTGCTGCATGCACCGCTTAACCTTCATAGTTGAGATAAAGCATAGAGACACCCGTCTCCATACACCATGGATCTCTACTGATCTTCCTTCATTGTCGACACAAAGCACCCTTTTTGCGAAACAATCAACCAAAGCTCGATGAGATTCTAACCAATACATTCCAATGATTAGGTCATACATCCTGAGAGCAGTGACGTATACTTTCAACCTCGTAGTACTCACACCTAGATCTACTATACAATTATCGATGCTAGGTCCTATAACTTGTTTTCCCCCCAAATCCATCTCGACTTGTTTAAAGTCACCGTGCTCGTAGGCTACTAACCCACTCTTTTCTAATGCAGATGGTGAAATGAAACTATCTGTAGCACCAAAATCAAATAAAATCCTAACACTGATATGATTTAGCATACCTGATGACTCCACCACCATGGCTTGATGTTCTGCCTAATGATTATTAATCGCTGCCTAAATCTGGTGGCTGCCACTTGCTCTTCCCATTGGGGCCTTTCCTTCTCTATGCACAAATCTCGATTGTAACTCTGGGCAGTCAGGCTGGTAATGGGGTCCTCCACTTCCCTAATAGGTAACATGAGATTGAATTTGCATACTGATTTGTGACGGTCTCTCAAATAAGTTCCTTCCCCTAGAACCCCTGCCCCTACTAGCTGCTCCCTGAGATGGCCGTGGACTTGCCTACGTCATTGGTGATGAACGGGATGTTGCACTCACTACCATTGAAATACCTGTGGCTACTATCCTTGGTGCGACTCTATTACCATATGGAGGTGGCATTGAGCCACCTCCCTTGGGAAATGTCCTAGGGGACTTCCCCATGAACACAGGATAATGCGGAAAGGTTGGTCTCGTACCTCCAGTTAAGTTCATGTGTTCCTCCACATAACGTGCATTTTCTAGAGATTCTGCTACTAAAGACGGTTTCCACATCCACACCATAGCCCTTATCTTAGGGTTCAACCCATAGACAAAGTGTTCTGCCTGTTGTTGGTCATTATCCATGTATGAAACATATTTGACCAATTTGATAAACCTAATCTCATATTCTTCTATGGTTCTGTTTCCCCGTACTAGAGCATGAAATGCTCCCACAAGTTGTTCCTCATAGTAAGTTGGTAGATATTTCCTTCGGAACCTCTCCTCAAAAAGTTCCCAAGATACGGTGTCCGGGGTAAGATGTAGTTGCCTTTCTAGGTTTTCCCACTATTTCAAGGCACTGTCTCTCAGCTGAAAATTTGCTATCTTCGCCTTTGAAGTGGATAGATAGTCTCTTAAGGAAAAACACCTTGTCATGCCTTCCAACCATGCTTCTGCATGTTCAATGGCACGACCCTCGGAAAACTTTGGAAGCTTGATCTTCTACAGTTCTCTAGTGATGTCTTCAGGTGGAGGTCCTCCCCCTGAATCCCTTGACACTTCAGGATTACCTGATCCAGATGGTGGGGGCCCCACATCGATCCCTACTAGCTGACGCCCCTTTAAAGTCTCATTTATGGCCTCCAAAGAGTGCAAAATGAGAACTAATTCAGGTGGTGGTAGTGGTGGAACTAGCGGTGCCTGCGACGATGCCCCTCTGCCTCAATTTCCTCGAGTCATAACCATCCTGTATAATTTAATCTACATCAACCAAAGTTGTCAGGGTGAGTTCAAGGACATTTCACATTTGCGCAACTTAAGCTAGAAAACAGGGTTAGGCGTAAGTTTTTTTTTACTTGTTTGTAAACAAACATTACTCTCTTTATGGGAAGTGGATAGGTTAGGGTCTAAAGCCTCTAAGCTCAATGTTTTTGCCTAAGGAAACTACTGACTCTCTTGCATGTGATAAACACATTCAACCTATCATTACTATCATGGCGCAGTGGTGTACGGTCTTTTGGTGAAATCTCTATACTCAGTGGATAGGTTGTCAGTTCAAAACTCATCCACTCCAACAAAATTTAATCAATAAAATATGGAAGCCTTAATGTGGCGCAATGGTATTCGACCTTTGAGGAAGCGCTGCACTTGGTGAAGAGGTCTCTGGTTCGAGTCCTTCTAACTCCAACAAAATTTAATCTAATCCAAAGTAAATTTTATTCAAATCGTAATGTTATGTTAATTACTCTTTTTAATTAATTAGTCATTTAATTAATTAATCACTATTATTAATCCTTTAATCGTTTTAATTAATTAACAACTAGTCATTTAATCCATTAATCAATATTATTAATACTTGTAATAAAGTTAAAATTTGAAATTAATTATTTAAAATAAATGATAAAAAAAAAAAATATTGGAATTAATCATTCTAAAATATTAAAATTTAAAACAACTTCAAAATGTTTTAAATTATTAGAACCCAATTTAAAGTAATTAAAACACAATTTTAATAATTCAAAGTAATTAAAACAAAATAAAATAAATAACATAAAAATAAATAATTCAAGGCAACGGTGGGTCCTCGCATGAGGTCCACTTGGCCCCTCCCTCATTTCCTGCTTGTTCAACATTTAATTAAAATAATAGAGGAGAAAAACTATTAAAACCCTAACAAACTCTAATTGCCAAGGTTTTCCCTACTCTAGCCACTCCGCCCATGGCCTTCTCTCATGGCTTCTCGGGCGTTTGATGGCTTGTGGTTTGGGTGATAGCACTGTAACATGATGCGTTCAGCGTTGTATCGCCCCTTCATCGGTCCTCCTTCATGGCTTCGCACTGGTCTTGTGAGTTTTTGTTTGAAAAAGGGTATGAGGGTAATAGGCCCTGTATTAGCCTATAGTTTTTTTTTTTTCTACTTGGTCCTTGGTCTCGGTGCTTGTTGTCTGTGGCCCAATGATTAAGGTGTGTGCCTTGTTTGGGAGGTTTCGTGACTTGATATGCATTGTTAGCTGGTTTTCTTTTCTGATGCAATAATGCCTGTTGGTTTTCATTTTGTTGTTATACTGTGCGACACGGTCATGCCCTTGTGGGCTCTCCTTGGTGGATGTGTGTGCTCGGTGGGTATGGGTATGGAAGAGAAGGGGGCGGGAAGGGCCTCAGAGTGGCATCATGTGGAATATTGATGGTTTACAAGCATTACCCTAAATATTTAGCGTGATGATTTATGGTTTTCAGTGTAAATGTTGCTCGGCTAACAACAACCTCCTTCTCTTTGCGACCTAGTGATGTAACTGTGGTTGATTTGGAATGGGTTCTTCGGTTTCATCAATCACTCTGAAAGTATGGGTATAGACACATAGTGCACGTAGACCTAGCTCCTCAGTGGTTTGGCGCTTGGGCACTTCGTCTTGACTTTAGCTTTACTTGTGATGTTGTGTTTGGTGTAGGTTCTTGGCTCGAGAGCTATTTATTTTTGTATGGAAGGTGTGTTATGGACCTCTACTTGGTGGCTTGGTTTCCTTGTGCGCTGTCTATGACTTATGTTGTGTTGTGACTCCAGCTAGATAGCTTGGATTGTTTTTTAGGTAATGACAGGATTCTATTACGTTCACCCCCTTAAATTTTGTAGAGAGCTCTTTTTCATTGATGTGATTCTGTTTCTTAGACTGATTCGACGAAAATTTTATAAGAAATGTCATTGGATTGAAAAATTTTGTTGAAACCCTAATATGATATTATAATGTATGTATGTAGGGATCTTTATTTTTGTTTCTTAATTTCTTGTTTACATATGATACTAAGTAACTGAGCAACGTATTTTAATGCATAATTTATAAATTTTTGGTTTATAGTGTTTCTCGAAGAAGCTTGCAAAAAAAATAAAATTAAACGTTGTATTTACCAATGGGTTCACCATTTTTCGGAAGCCGTCCACCAAGGTTCTGTCCTTGCCCATGGTCTGCCCCACCTGAATGAACTTATCTTCAAAGAGATGATGCCGAGTACAAGTCTCTTGTAATTTTGGTAGAATAGACACCTTGTGTGCATTTCAATGGCACATAAGGTGCTTACAGTCGCCCACAGAGATCCAGATGACCAAGGAGGTGAGTCAAGAATCTGATTGGAAAACCTTAACTCCGTTTGTACATTGACTCACCCGTTATTTTATATATTTTTAATATGTAACATTTTTTTGTTTTTTTTTTCATCATTTTATATATGGATGGTCTAATGCATTGCATATTTATTGCAGGTTGTGGGTTTGAAATTCCTCTGGAAGTGGATATGGATAACACAATGTGAGTAAATAAACAATGTAAAACCATATTCTTTTATCAAACTAAATGAACAAAATAGGAAGAACCAATGTGATGGCATAATGGAAATAGGTGCTTTGTGTTACTTCACTGCTACAACTATGGCAAGAGTGGCTTCGGTTACTGTGGCTTACTTCAATTTTTTGATATGGTCATGGCTATCTGTCTATATGTTTGTAGTGCAGACTAAAGAACTCAAGGATTTGTAAAATCCTTTTGTTATGAATATAATCATACATGTTCTAGAAATAAATGGAAAAGAATTTAGTCTACCTGCTACTTGGGCTTAGGTCAAGTTAAGGAAGATCTTAGTAATGTTTACATTGAATTCCACAGATCTTTTGAACCAATAAATTCCAGCATTCACTTGTTGGATATTCGCCAGATGGGGAATATGATTCTGAGAGATGACACAAGGTGAGATAGTATCAATGATGAGGAGGTGATGTAGCCATATGTAAGATATGTGGAAGTGGGGGATGTCACGTCATGTCCCTTATACTTTATTTCTCCTATTACTATTTTAAACACTATGTCCCTTACACTTTATTTCTGTAACAACCTCCTCGTTACAGCGACAAACCTCTTAAAACAAGTGCAATTTTTTTTTTTTTTTTTTAAAGTGTGTGCGCGCGTGTAGAAAGGAAACAGACACACTTGACTCTACGTCGCCACCCAACGACTAACAAGACGCAACCACGATGATCACAACCAGAAGACATAAGGCACACAACAAGTAACTGCAAGCATTAAATGACCATAGACATAAGGCGCACAACAAGTAACTGCAAGCATTAAAGGACATACTGTGTTATGTACAGTACGAACATAGATGGAAGAATCCATAGTAGTAGATTTTACTATTTCTGCACAGGAAAGAAGGGCGTTTAATCTTAGTTCTCTGCTCCGGAGAGAGAGAATGTCAGATAGGCTCCTAGCCGACTGCTCAGGCATAAACTAGTAATCTCTGTCAGGAGGTCGCAGTGGTGGGAACTCTGCCTTTAAAGAGCCTGAGACTATGGATACGAACTTAGAGGTGTGTCGCAAGAGTGGAAACCCTGCCTTTAAAGGGCCCGAGACTCTTGATATGGCACTAGATTCTTTACACAAAAATAATCACACACACAGACTTTTATACAGAGTGACTAGCTTTATCAAATCGAAGAGTCTGACATCATACAACTGTGAGTTGGGACAATTCCAATTATAGTACTAACCCTGAAATTAATTAACAATCTCAATACATCCTATAGGTTACATATACCATAAAAATTCAAAATCATTATCTTAACAACCTCACATCTTATGTTATAATAACCTTGCAACTAAAACATCAATCACCAATCACATTACTCCTTGTATGCTACCAATGAAATTAAGTTACAATAAATTTATCATACAATAAATCAACATTACATTTATATTACCATAACCTTGCCAATGAATTAATAATAAAAAGAAATCATTACTGTAGCATTTAACATGAAGCATTACATTACATGATTCTTCCATTGCGCGCAAGTCTCATTCATCAGGAAACATGTCATCAATTCTTAATAATCATGGGCGCGAGAATAAGTAAGTTTAAGCCATCATTAGAAATAACTTTATAAAAACTAAATATCTAGATCCACCAT
>SNQJ01S0022520.1:8716-35504 GCA_010110895.2 Picea sitchensis
TAACAAAGGGAGTAACCAGGGAGAAACTGAGTTCTTGCTCAGTTTCAGTTGGTCTTCAAGAATGAAGATGAAAATGAGAAATTTTCCAGGTCCAAGAAGGTTCAGAGTCCAGCCTATACAACAACGATGGAGTTGTTGAGATCAGTCTCCAAGTGGGAGATTGTTGGTTGTGGAGCCTGATTTTCTTCCTGATTCAGAGGTCCTTGCTTTCAGCTGTGTTTATACCCCATGAAGTATTTACACCCTAGAAGTATGTACACTCTTCCACGCGGGGGAGTGCAGAGGGGGGGTACCTCCTCTGTGGGGTCCGGGGCCCCTATCCTCCCGGCTGGGGGGTTTGGGGGCAAGCGGGCCCCCAGCGGGGGTTCGGGGGCAGCGTCCCCCGATGGAGTTTCGGGGGCGAATCCCCCGAAACAAAAATTGACTTGTAAAAGTATATTGTAATTTCATTGTAAATCTAGACCGTTCATTATAAGGTCGCAGATCTAATGGTAGAGATTATGTTAGGGTTTTTTGCCCTAGAATGCAACCCTCTTTTATGAGGGAAATGTATCACGACTATGGATGGTGGTGAATATTGTATTCTGAAAGAGGATATTGTGAGAGAAAGAAGAGGAAGTTACATCGGGTTTTGCTGTAGGTTGTATCCCTTCATTTGCTGGATAACAATAAAGGAAGGACCTGGCAATTTTTCTGGTGGATGTAGCCCACATTGGGTGAACCACATAAATCTGTGTCTCTCTTGTATTGTGTGTCTTCTGTGTTTTGTTTATGCATTTGTTTTATTTTATTGCTCCGCGGTCTTGTTTTTCTAACACAAACTTTAATGTATGGAACAATGTTTGCAAAACCATAAACATTTGTAAAGTCCAGAGGAGAAAACCTTGCAGCAATCCGAGCAATGAACGGATTCGACATTTTGAGACCAGTGGAGTCGCCAACGAAATCATGTAGAGTCTACGAACCAAGGAGTCGCTAGGTGAATGATCACAACCAATTGAATGTCTTTCCCTTGTTCACCATCAAGAAATAGATCTGAAATTTTTGTCGTATCCCAGGGAAGATCACTTCGTCCTCCATCCCCGACAATGGCGCCAGAAAATGTTGTCGCAAGAGTTGGTTCTAGGATGTAATAGAGCCAAGCCTTAGCACATTTTAAATGAAATAAATTTTGTCACTCGGACTTGACTTGGGTTGCATGCAAGTAAATTCTGAGATAACCTCGAACCACTTTTGATTGGAAACTGCCCCTTCCAACCCGAGAGGAATCTCTCGAAAATATGTCACAATAGGATATTCAATAAACTTAACAGTGGGAAGATATGTGGGTAATAGAAATTTTTGGGTTTTTAGGGTTGACGGGTTGGACCGGAAAGTAGTCCATTCGGCATGGAGTCAAATGATCAAGCAAATAACAAGAGTGTTTCGACAATTGAAAATCCATGGAGCAAAGGCGAGATAGACACTGATTACAGAGGAAAGGATTTATAAAAAGTACGACAACAGAATAAAGAAAAACATATCAAAATACAAGGAGCACTTAGCAATGAGTGAATTCCAAGCATAAATTAGTGGAAAGAGATAGTTGGGACAGAGCATCTAGCAATGATGAATTCTGAACCTTCATATCTCTGCAATAAACAACCTTTAACCTTTCCAGCAACAGAGCGTCTAACAGAGGATGAATTCTATTACAAAACAGTTACAAATCAAGAAGAAAAGATAGATGAAGTGATATTGAAACTAAGAAAATGGACAAACTCTGCAAGCAACATCACAAGAATCTCTACTATGGATAAAACATGCTTCTGCAATCTTGTATTAAACTCAAAATGAAAGCTACAGCCCAGGAGTACTACTCCTGTCTCTCCTCTCTTTTAAAAATATTCCTCATATATGTATTGAGGTCAAAATCCTCTCTAATCTCAAAGATAACAACAGTTACAACCAATTCTTGAAACTTTCTGCCATAGAAAATGGGCCAAATTGCTGAAAAATAGGGTTGCGGTTATGGATCTGTATCTCTTAAATCGAAACAACGGTGTATAAAATAAAAGAGGATTTTGTGCCTCTGTTTGTTCTGAGAAAAAATCTCTCTTAGTTCCCTGATATCCATTTTCATTTGCCCCATATCTGCATTTTACAAACATGTGTCAAAACAATAAAATATGAGATCCGAAAATTAGGGCTCAGAGATAGATTTGATTCTCCCAATTTGTGACACCTGTAGGAAAAATGAGGGAGGCTATTGATCTTCGATGTGTTAGGCACAAAAACCTCCGATTGTTTCTCAAACTGATCCTCCAGTTGCTCAGAATCATCATTTGAAAATGATGACTCATCACAGTAAAAAATACCACATTTCTGAAAACGAACCTCATATTGCGGGGGAATTTTGACTACCTTTCCAAGATCCAAATGAAATTATGAAGAGACCACTGGAAATATTAGGATTTGTAGATGTCGATCGACTATTCGAATGTGGAAAATGGCCTCCCAAAGGCTGAGAAAAATGGTGTTTTACCAAGGTAATTTTTGCATATGACTGGAGTCTCGATTTCGGGTTTTGGGGTTTTGGGGTTTTGGGTATCATGTATTCAAGAGTTATGGCATGAAAGGAATCCCAAAACGCGAAAAAAGGCCTCTCCATGGCTGAGAAAATTGCATTTTTCTAAAGCAGTTTTGCATATGATTGGAGTCCCGATTTCGGGTTTTCAGGATTTGGGGAAACAAATTAGTGGTTATTAAAATCTCCACGTCGGCCAAATCCCCGAAATATAATTCAGCGTTTTCATTGCACTCTTTCGGGATTTCGGAAATTCGGGGATCCTAGCGACAGGGGATATGTCACAAGTAAACCTCGGATCGCGAAATTGCGATGGGATCAGCGAGGCACGAAACATGATTTCGTATTTCGGAACTTCGGGGATCCTGGCAACAGGGGATATGTCACAAGTAAACCCCGGATCGCGAAATTGTGATGGGATCAGCGAGACACCAATCATTCGTATTACAACAACTCTTAATTAATCATGATAAGCAATTAATCTTTAACCCTTCGTGGATTTAAGTGTCGGGACTTCGATAATACCTGACGCCAGAAATCCCGAATTGCGAAATTGCGATGGGATTGATTAACAGTTAAAAAACTTAATCTTTATTTGACCTGGTTTATCTTTTAATACTTTAGTGAATTCTGGGATCGGGGCTGTAGTTATTTGAGATATCTACGTCGGCCAAATCCTAGACGAAAAAAAACCCAGACTCTTGAGCTTTTTCTCCATGTGGCTTAATGCTCGGTGTATGCGGTCGTTCCACTGCCAATGCTTCCCTTCATTCTCCTAAGTGACCGAAAGCCAAAATTTCAATATTTGTTACAACAAAGGCTCCATACTAATTTTTTTTTAGATAAAGAGAAACTTCTTGTAGTCTCAAGTTTGAAAATATATATATGTTTCAACAGGATGCATGAAAAAACTCCAGAAATGTGCTAGTCAATGCATGGTCAACTCAGGTATCGGGCAACAGTTTTTACAACAGAAAAAATAACAACCCGATTTTTCTCATAAAATCGTGGGATCCTTAACAAATCAAGGCCGAATCAATATTTTTAGGATCTGATTAGCTATGTCATTAATCCAAAGAATACTTTTAGGCTTATTGTTACATTTTTCATTGTATAAATAAGCTAGACTTTGAAGCTTAAGGGGGAATTCAAACTGTAGAAGAGATATCTTTGAAAACTTAGTATTCTAACCGATTTGATGATTAATTGAGAAGCTCTCATATTTTCCAGCTAGTGTTCTTTCTTTGCTGTGCATGAACCAGACCTATAGGGCCCCCTTGCCTTGGTACATATCATTTTGTATATTTCCGTGTATAAGTTTGATTTCTGCATATTCTTTCCTTTATTTATATGACAATATTTTAATCTTTATGTTTAAATTTTAGATTCCATTTTAGTTTCCATTTGAATTTGTCGCTGATGTGACAATTAGATAGTTGGAAAGTTATATTTCAATTCCTTGCATAGAACATTCTTTTAAAACCTTTAACTTCACTAATTGATGGAGTACTATTGCAAAGAGCTCACAATCATAGTGACATATTTCACTTTGCAACCTGATTTTTTACCAGTGGAACCGTGACAACCTAAGGTTGAAAGAATTAGATTTAATTCAAGTCTTTTTATTCTACATATGTGTTAAAACATTCCTTCAAAACCTTTAACTTCACTATTTGACTGAGTATTGTTGCAAAGAGCTCACAATTAATGGCATATTTCACTTTGCACCTTGATTTTCCACCAGTGGAACTGTGACAACCTAAGGTTGAAAGAATTATATTTAATTCAAGTCTTTTGATTTTGCAGGAGTGTTAGAACATTCTTTCAAAACCTTTTAACTTTACTAGTTGAAAAAGTATTGTTGCAAAGAGCCCACAATCAATGACATATTTCACTTTGCAACCCAGTTTTCTACCAATGGAACTGTGACAACCTAAGGTTGAAAGAATTAGATTTGATTTGAAATTTTGAAGGTTAGGTAAGATCACACTTTCTAGATTTCAAATAGTAGTTGATAATTTCTTTCAAAATTAGATTTCCTTTTTATTTGTATTTTGAAACTAGTTCCCTCACACACAATGATTGTGTCTCACAAGTTCACCATCCATGTATTGACATGATAAATTTCCTATTTATGAAAATAAATTAAGATAACATTTTTGGCGTCATTGCTGGGGAGGCATTAAAGGAATTGGTTTTGAAATTTTTAGTAATCTTTTTTTATTGTTCATACATTTAAGACCGAGAGGAGTGAAGAAGGTAAGACATGAAGTACAAACCTGCACAATCACTTTTGTGATTCCTCATAAGCCCTAGTAATGTGTGATTTCATTGATTATATCAATTAGAATTAGAGATAGTAAGGGCTGTAGTTTTGTTAAAACAGAAAAAAAAGTTGTTCCAGAAAAATAAAAAAATAATAGAAAAATCAAAACCCCCCACAAAACCACCTATTAAATCATCTTCACAACCACCTACTAAGCCATTTACTAAACCACCTGCTACATCATCTTCAGAACCACCTACTAATCCATCTACTAAACCACCTACTTCATCATCTTCACAATCATCTACTAAGTCATCTCTCAAACCACCTATTAAAACATCCACAAAATCCCCCATCGCTAACTTTCTTGCAGTTACTAAGAAGGATATAGGGAAGCAAATTGTTGCAGAAATATCAAAGCACACACAAACATAATATACCATTGAACAATTTGAAGATCCAGAAGAAACACCAGAAGGTTGGAGTAAACAATTTTGGATCTTCTGGGACAATAAGATGGATGATGAAGAATCTCATATTGGAGGAGGAAGAATACCAGGAGGTGGGGGAGAAAGAGAGAGAATACCAAGTGCAAGAGGAGAAGGAGAAGGTGAAAGAGGTCCAAGAGGTGGAGAAAGAGAAAGAATACTCAAAGGAAGAGGAGAATGAGAAAGAGGCCTGAATGATGTAGAATATGAGGAAGAAGATGTCACTTTCGGTTTTCCCATCTTAGACGCACCTACAGAATTTGGAACTGAGCTAAAGATGAAAAACATCCCTCCTTAAATTCTTCCTAACTTTCATGGTATGGCCTCTAAATATCCCGATGCATTTTTGTTTGAATTTGATATTTTATGTCGTACCTATGGATACACTAATGATGCTCACAAGCTTTGTTTATTTCCTTCCACTCTGAAGAACAATGCTTTAATATGGTTTGTAGGGCTAGGATAAAATACTATTGGGCATTGTGACACCATGAGGAAAATTTTCCTTAAGAAGTATCAAACTTACTACAGACCAAGAGATTCCAAAGAAGACATATTCACTATGGCTCAACAAGAAGATGAGAACTTAGAGGACTACTTGGAGAGATTTTTGTACAATTTGCAAAAAATGAATCACAATTATTCAAATTTTGTTATTATTCGTACAATATTATTGAAAGGCATTTGTGACAAATATATTGATATTTTTAATCTCATGGAATTTGGTGACATTTCAACTTTACCATTTGAACAAATTGCTGAAATGTGTAGGAAGTACTCCAGGGGAAGAGATAAGGCATGAAAAGGGAAATGAGATACTCTTTCCAAAGTCACCAAATCAGTCACATGGAGTTTAACAAGAGCAGAACTAGGCAATTTGTTGGAAAATTTTAAAAGTGCTCTTTTAAGTACATTAGGTTTTCAAATTGCTACATTTAATGCTAAAAAGAAACATGAAGAAAAAAATAAACCTTTAGAATTTTTTTGCCATCACTGTAGGAAAAATCATCCACCAAGAGAATATCCATTAGATAAGATTCAAATTTCTAGAATTTATACAAAAAATCATTCAACGAAAATGTTTCCATCATTTCCAGGACTCAAATCAGTTTTCAAAGGTGAAAGTATAGTAACATAATCTCTTTACTAGGTTGCACCAAGAATACTGTTAAAAACCTCTTACTATAGCACCTAGGTATCTTGTTATCTAGTGGTTTCCTTACTACAAATAAGATTAGCAACACACAAAACAAAAATAGATTGCTGAAATATTCAACTTTAAACATGCAACATAAGAAAAAAAAGGAAACCAAATCATGCACACATGAACACCAATATTTTTGGGTGGATACCCTTGGAAAAATACCAAAGAGAAAACCAATGCTGAGAATGATTTGATTATGCTAAAATTAGAGCTCGCGTAACAAGGATAATGGCCCACTGAGAGAAATACAATTGCAAAAAAACTTGGCAAAGCCTGACTTGCTGTATGAACCAAAACTACATGCTCTTTGAGATGTACATGACTATCCCTACTGTGCACCTGCATACATGCACATGTCTCTATTGGAATCCGAGTAAACACATAGAAAACATGTACAAAAATCTATGTACAACACACCACTTTCTCGTGGGTTCCCTTGACTGAAACCCACCTACAACCTCTGTTCTCTCTTCTCCTTGATCTGATCTCGAGATGGAAGTCCTTCTCCACCTATCCAAGATCTTGAATCATAGTCCTTCATGATTCAATCCTCTCTGTGTTGACTCTCTCAACACAAGTATCAAGTGTCTTTCTCCTTCACCCTAGCCTTGCTTTTATAATCATGAGTTATAATCTATTTCTAATCTCCAAAGTGATTGACGATTGAGATTACTTCTCACATCACTTGACATTTAGATTACATTCTAATTAATTTTAGCATTTTCCTTAAATAACTCAATTAATTAAACAATTGATTAATAAAACCAATTTACTTTAATAATTCCTTTAACTAATGTAAATTCAAGGATATAAGGCTTTTGACAATTTCCACAAGTCTAGACACATAGACCTGTGCATAAATACCTATCTAATGCTACCACTAGAATCAACACTCCCTCTTAGTGAGGAATGTATTCTGCACCACTCCAAGTTTGTCTTTGAAAAATACAAACTTCCCTTTCTCCAAGGGCTTGGTCAAAATATCTGCAACCTTCTCTTCTGTGGAAATATACTGAAGCTTCACTTCTCCCTTCTAGATCATAGCCCAGATGAAGTGGTATCTGATCTCAATATGCTTGCACCTATCATGGAATACTAGATTCTCCAAGAGTTTGATACAACTCTGATTATTGCAGTATATCATTGTAGGATCCAACTCCTGATCAAATAAACCTGTAAGAAATTTGTGAAGTCAAATGGATTCACAACTAGGTATACTCATTGCCATGTACTTTGCCTTTGCTGAACTGAGTACTATAGAAGTCTTCTTCTTGTTGAACTAGGTAATCATTGTTGATCCCAAGTTGAAGAAGCACCCCCAGGTGCTTTTTATGTTTACTACACTCCCTTCCCAATCCGAGTCTATATATCCATGCAATTCCATTCCATCTCCTCCAATATACCTCAATCCATACTCCATTGTACCTCTCAAGTACCTGAGCACATGTTTCACTGCGATCCAATGCACCTGCCTTAGATCCACCATGAACTGACTCAAGGTGTTCACAACAAACCAAATATCTGGCCTAGTTTTGACCAAATACATTAAGGACCCTATCAACTACTTGTATATCCTGGGATCCACCAATTATAAATCTGAAGTGATCACCTTCTTTAGATTGATAACCATAGGTGTAGCCATCAGTTTATAGTCCTCCATCCCGAATCTCCTCCATATTTCTACTACACACTTCCCTTGTCCAAGAAATATCTCTCCTGATGCCTGCCATACCTCTAACCCAAAGAAATAATGCATCAAGCCAATGTCCTTCATCTCAAATTGACTAGCTAAATCCACTTTGCACCCTGCAATAAGGTCCTCTGCACCTGTGAGAAACACATAATCTACGTACATAACCAAGATGAGAGGATCCTCTCCAACAAGTATGAAGTACAAGTTAGGATCCGCCTCACTCTTGGTAAAGCCCATACTCTACAAGTATCCATCAATATTGGAATAAAACGCCCTAGGTGTCTTCTTAAGTATGTATAAGGATTTCTTAAGCCTACACACATGAGAATCCCTCCCATGTACCTCAAATCCCTAAGGTTTCTCTATGTATACTTCCTCCTTAATGATCTCATTGAGGAAAGTGATTTTCACATCCATCTGATGTATCCTCCACCTCATAAATGAAGCAATAGAAATAATAGCTTGAATAGAATCATACTTGGAAATTGGAGAAAAATTATCCTCGTAGTCCACTCCCTCTTTATGGGAGAACCCTCTTTTCACAAACCTCGCCTTGAACTTCTTGATGCTACCATATGTAGCATGCTTGATCTTGTAGAGCCACCTAGAACTCACAATTGACTTCCCCTCTAGTCTAGATGCTATGTCTCAAACATCATTCCTCATAATACAGGTGTACTCCTCTACCATGGAATCCTTCCATACCTTCTTATCTACTGCTTCCTCAAAACATGAAGGTTCAACATCAATGATTCTACTCATAAGCGCGATATAGTTTGAAAACTTCTTCGAAGGCCTACACTCTCTAAATGTACTCCTAGGAGCCTCACCAACATCCTTCAATGTCTGTAATAGCCATCTAGGTCTCCTGACAGGACTAGAAGGGGATAACTCCTCCTCCCCATCTGAATTCTGAACTACTGATTGTTGCTCATCCTTTGGAGCCTACTGCCCCTTGTCCTCTATCACTGCTGATGACTTCTGAGACCTCCTAGATGCCAAGTTATCCTAGAACGTAACATATCTGCTCATAAATTTCTTCCTCTACAATGGAATGAATATAATATAATCCTTTGAGGTCTCCTGTGCCTGTAACACCCTGTTTCCCCCAGTCTGTAAAAATAACTATATTGGCCAAGAACTATGACAAACTCAAAGATGTGAATGTTTGATTTGACGGACCTTTGTATAAAAGGTCGATGAATGTAAATTATGTTATGAATATGTGTTGCATGACTGCTGGGAGGGGGATTGCTAAAAGAGACCACGATGGCTAATGAGAGGTGGTGGAAGGGACCTGGAATGGTTGCGTTAACTTCCATCGAGCTAGTACCGTATTGGTTTTTACTTTCTCAAAGACCAAAGCAACTCTCTGACCCTGGAATGTATTTTTCGTCAGATTGGTAGGTGGGGAGGCTCCTCAAGAGTTAATGAGGGGATGGGGGTGAACCACCCATCCATAAAATATCCCAGACCTGACCACGGACGGGGAAATTCGTGCCACACACAATCTTGCAGAGAAAAGGCAAGAGAGGAGGTGTGGTAAAGGGTAGAGAAAAAGAGCGTGCGACAGGGATTGCAGAAGAGAATTGGAGAATATCTGGAAACACAGGGAGTTATGAACATAGGAGAAGGAGAGTAACCTTCATCATGGATTATTTTTCTATATCAGGAGAAGGAGAGTAACCTTCGCCCTTGACTTTCGTTGAGCTGGAAGTAGGAGACTGAATCTCAAAGCATCGTGGTCTAGCTCGGGGGTGGCTAGTGGTAAATCCGTTTGGAGTCACTGAGCCTACGGTTGGGTGGAAACGAGCACCCCTCTCAGTAGTTGCATCATGCCTGGTGGAGCTGATAAGTGTTTTATGCCTTGTATTTTAAATTGAATATCATGAATACATGCTCATGTTTATATGCCCATAATGATTTTTGTGTGAAATGATTGCCTGATGTTTTAGACTGGAAATAATGGATGCATGTGTATACTTACATGCCATAGTTGGTTTCTGTACAAATGATTAATTCTGGGGCATGATTTCGCTCCGCCGAGAATCATCTTGTTTGCTTGATTCTCGTAATATTCTAGGAAGGCTTCTCGAGAGTACTCTTCCCCGGGAATTACCCCATAAACCTTGGAACCGTATCAAACCCTTACCCAGAGACTTGACTAAGATCAGGGACAATTTCCCAAGAACCGTCTGAAGGTTCATCCGATCCGGGTCTGGAAACCTTATGCAAGAAAGAGTATCTCTCTAAGGTCTCGGAGTCATGGGAGTTTGAAGCTCCGAGAGGTTGAATTTCATGATTCAAGCTCAGAAAGGATAGCGAGTTCGATTATCAAAAGAGAATACCCCATCGTTTGGTAGACGAACGATCAGAATCCTTTTGGAAATACCCCAGATCTGTCAAGACCGATGGATCTAGAGGAGGATCGTAGGCGTTAACACCTTGACCCTTTTATCCTTCGCAAGTAGCGATGGGATCCAGGATCGTAGATCCAAGGATCTGTCGGAGCTCTATTGACCGTCGATCTTAACCTTTGCATAGGGGAGAGAGTGGATTCGACAACATCCTGAAAGTCCCGAAGTATTCAAAACCGTTCATCGGCACAAGACGTGTGGTAGTTAGGTAGCATTTCGCTGACTCGCGACTTGGAGTGATCATGGGTAGGACTGCACGAACTCACGATTCGCGAAATCGCGACGTGATCGTGGTCGTTGGATCCAAGCCATGGGAGAACCATTGGATCAGAACCTCTACATGGTATCGCGTATCAGGGGTTGAAAGGTTGAAATAACTTCCTTTCGACTGCAGAAGTCACGAAGTGTCGAGCACCGAAGGCTTGTGCGAACATGTGGCACATCTGTTAGGTGGGGACCACGTGGTTGACAGGTGGCATAAAAATAAGTGCCCAGAGAAAGGTGGGAGTGGGTGACAGGTGGTGGGCACATGTTGCCTGGGAAAGAGTCAACCCATTGTTGACTTATCATGGATTGGGGTTTCACAGGATGAAAAAGTTTCACCTTGATCGCTAAGGTTGCAAAACGTCGAGAGACGAGGTCTCGTGCGACAGGCAGCAACGACACAACTTGTAAGAAGAGTACAATGGAGGAGACAAGTGGCGTGTACGTGTCGCTTGGCAGTGTCCACGTAACGTTGACCTCTCGCGTCTCGGGGATTCACAAAGGAGGAGCGTGAGGGCTCAACACTCCAACTAGCGAAGTTGCGAGTTGCGAGTAGTGATAGTGTTTAGCCTAGCCTACGGTTATATGTAGTAGGCGCTAGTGAGGAGGGAACCATACCCATATCGCATCTTGGGTATCGGTGTTTGGAGAAAAAGGAGTCGAGAGCCTTGAATCTCCAACTCGCGAGTTGCGAGAGGCACTTTCACTAAGGCCAGGTTGTGGTCGCTTGGAGGAGGATAAGGGAAGGGAGATGGTCTACATTAGGCCCCATAGAAATTCGAAGATTATGTCCCTCGAAGAAAAAGACAAAAAATCTAGGTTGCCGTAGTAGGTGTGTGACAATTTGGTATCAGAGCATGGTTACAACACTTGGCCTGCTTGGGCTCATGAATGAGTTGCACATAAATTCCATTTGAAGTACTCTTAAAAGGAGTAACCCTCTATCTTAACCCCCTTTATCAAAAGTCGAAGTTAAGAATGAAAATTCCTATTATGTGTATGCATTTGAAAAAATATGAATTATGTGATGGTTATAAATGAATATAAATATTGACTAACAAGAAGTGTTTTTCCTGCACACAAGCGGACGATCAACCGCAGGAAAATGCAGACGCATAGAATGGTGACGCACCACGAAGTGGGGGATGGCTCCCAAAATAGAGACGAAGAGTCTGAAGAAAGGAGGGTGGCAGAGACCCCTCCAGATCTAGCTGAGACTGTGAGAAGCCTCAGGGTCGAACTACAGAGCTGCAAGGCCGACAACGAGAGGTTGATAAAAGAGAAAGAGAAGCAAACGGAAATTAATGCAGTCTTGCTGCAGAGTTTATTCGACATACAAAGACAATTGCAACATGGACCTGACGCCAGTCATGCGGACCGACAATAGACAAAGAAAATTCGAAGTCCACCTGAGATACAGAAACGTGGTCTTTTAAGTGGCCACACTGGGAAGAGCACCTTGAGAAAGGTCCACCCTAGAGATAGAATTCAAGAAGCCCAAACCACCCTCTTTCGACGATGAAATAAAGAAGGGGGGGAAGCAGAGGCCTGACTTCTTGGACTAAAGAAGTATTTCAGAGTCCATGACTTGTCAGAAAACTTGAAGGCCCAAGTAGCCACTTTCAACTTGAATGGAAAGGATTCCATTTGGTGGGAAGACCTTAATAATGTAAAAGGGATTCACGAAGAGGTCCTATCTTGGGAACGGTTTGAGAAATACTTTAGGAAGAAGTATCTGTCGGAAAAGTATTTCAACGAAAAGACTAAAGAATTCTGTGAACTCAAGCTGGGGAAACTCACCATAGAGGAATATGTCAGCAGATTCCTCAAGTTGCTGAGGTACGTACCCTTTATAAAATCATAAAAGGAAAAGGTGCAACGATTCATTAGTGGGCTACCTAAGGACTATCAGAACAAGATTGAGTTTGACGAGCCAAAGACCCTAGAAGACACTATCCGAAAGGAAAGATATTGTTATGAACAACTTGGGCATCAGACAGAACCTCGCGAAGGCTAGAAGCAGAAGAATAGTTCAGGATTCTAGAAAAATGGGTTTAAATCCCCAAGATTTAAAAACTATAAAAAGGACTCAAGGATGAGCTTCCCAACCTGAAGTGTACACCATCAGAATATCCCCTCCCAGAGCAGAAATAAACCTTTTGGATCTACCCCAGGAAAGATTGATAACCCAAAGAGAGAACCCTTCAAATGTTGGGGTTGTGGAGAAGAACATCTACTGAGGGACTACCCGCACCAACAACAGAACAGTTGAAGAATCTACAATGTTCAACTATACCCTGTTTCCCCCAGTCTGTAAAAATAACTATATTGGCCAAGAACTATGGAAAACTCAAAGATGTGAATGTTTGATTTGACAGACCTTTGTATAAAAGGTCAATGAATGTAAATTATGTTATGAATATGTGTTGCATGACTGCTGGGAGGGGGATGTGCTAAACGAGACCACGATGGCTAATGAGAGGTGGTGGAAGGGACCTGGAATGGTTGCGTTAACTTCCACCGAGCCAATACCGTACTAGTTTTTACTTGCTCAAAGACCAAAGAAACTCTCTAACCTGGAATGGATTTCCCATCAGATTGGTAGGTAGGGAGGCTCCTCAAGAGTTAATGAGGGGATGGGGGTGAACCGCCCATCCGTAACAACTCTCAGACCTGACCATGTATGACAAAAATCACGCCACATGCAATCTTGCAGAGAAAAAGGTTGAAATAATTGTGTGGTAGAGGGCAGACAGAGGGGGAGAGCGCGCACGATGGGGATCGCAGAAGAGAACTAGAGAAACCATGGAAACGCAGGGAGTTCTGAACATAGGATAAGGAGAGTAACCTTCTTCCTTGACTTCCATTGAGTTGGAAGTAGGATATTGAACCTCAAAACTTCGTGGTCTAGCTCAGTGGTGGCTAGTGGTAAATCCGTTTGGAGTCACTGAGCCTACGGTTGGGTGGAAACAAGCACCCCTCTCAGCAATTGCATCACACTTGGTAGATACGATAAGTGTTTCATGCCTTTTATTTTGAATTGAATATCATGAATACATGCTTATGTTTATATGCCCATAATAATTTTTGTGTGGAATGATTGCCTGGTGTTTTAGACTGGAAATAATGGATGCATGTGTATACTTACATGCCATAGTCGGTTTCTGTACAAATGATTAAGTTTGGGCCATGAGTTCTCTCCGTCGAGAATCGTCTTGTTTTCTTGACTCTCATAATGTTCTGGGAAGGCTCCTCGAGAGTACTCTTCCCCGGGGATTACCCCATAAACCTTGGAACCATACCGAACCTTTACCCAGAGACTCAACTAAGATCAGGGACAATTGCCCAAGAACCGTCTGAAGGTTCATGCGATCCGAGTCTAGAAACCTTATGCAAGAAAGAGTACCTCTCTAAGGTCTCGGAGTCATGGGAGTTTGAAGCTCCGAGAGGTTGCATTTTGTGATTCAAGCTCAAAAGGGATAGCGAGTCCAATTATAGAAAGAGAGAATACCCTATCGTCTAGTAGACGAATGGTCAGAATCCTTTCGAAAATACCCCAGATCTATCAAGACCGATGGATCTAGAGAAGGTGTGCATGTGTTAACACCGCGACCCTTTCATCCTTCACAAGTAGCGATGGGATCCAGGACCGTAGATCCAAGGATCTGACGGAGCTCTATTGACCGTCGATCTTAGCCTTTGCATAGGCAAGAGAGTAGCATTTCACTGACTCGCAACTTGGGTTGATCAAGGGTAGGACTACACAAACTCATGATTCACGAGATCATGATGTGAGTGTGGTCATTGGATCCAAGCCACAGGAGAACTGTTGGATCAGAACCTTCACGTGGTATTGCGTATTGGGGGTTCAAAGGTTGAAAGAATTTCTTTTCAACTACAGAAGTCACGAAGTGCTGAGCATCGAGGGCTCGTGTGAACATGTGGCACCTCCGTTAGGTGGGGATCGCGTGGTTGATAGGTGGCATAACAAAAAGTGCCCAGAGAAAGGTGGAAGCGGGTGACTAGTGGTGGACACTTGTCACCTGGGAAAGAGTCAACCCATTGTTGACTTATTGTGGCTCGGGGTTTCGAAGGATGTGAAGTTGCACCTTGATCACTAAGGCCGCGAGACACCGAGAGTCGAGGTCTCGTGCGACGGGCAACAATGACACAACTCGTAAGAAGAGTACAGCGGAGGAGACAAGTGGCGTGTATGCGTCACTTTGGTCGAGTCCACGTAATGTTGACCTATCACGTATTGGGGATTCACAAAGGAAGAGCACGAGGGCTCAACACTCCAACTCGCGAGGTCACGAACTGTGAGTAGTGCTAGTGTTTAGCCTAGCCTACGGTTATATGTAGCAGGCGCTAGTGAGGAAGGAACCATACCCGTATTGCATCTCGGGTATCAGCATTTGGAGAAAGAGGAGTCGAGAGCCTTGACTCCCAACTCGCAAGCTACGAAAGGCACTTGTGCTAAGGCTAGGTTGTGGTCACTTGGAGGAGGATAAGGGAAGGGATGGTCTACACTAGGCCCATAGAAGTCTCGGGGATTCTGTCCCTTAAAGAAAAAGATGAAAAATCTAGGTTGTCGTAGTGGGTGTGTGACATTGTGTGGCACCCAGTGTTGATGATGGCACTACTTATACTTGGAATTGGACTTCTGTAAAATATCCTGAACCTATTTTTGGATGTCCTGGATACGCTCAATGAACCTAGTAGCTTTTTCGACTTTAGTTTGAGCATGGGATGAGTATGCTTGGGTGGATGCTAGGGGTAGTGCAACAACCATGGGACCGAATGGTTGAAATCCCAACCCCACCTGAAAGGGGATGTGGCTGGTTGAGCTATGTAGGGCTCTATTGTAGCTATGTTGAACATAGGGAGGACTCTCGTCCTACGTGTGGGGATGCTTGGAATTGTACATATGCAGGATATGCACAATCATCAGTGTCCAGTAGTGAATAGAGGCTCGATCAGAATGTGTTGAGGAACCGACTATCCCAATATGAGACAATGGTTTGTAGTATCCCAAAATGTACCCACACTCGTTCGAAGAAGAGATTGGAAACAACCTCTACTGTGATGTTCTTCTTGCAGGTTGCCAGAATCGCCATTTTGGAAAAATGGTCAACCACCACAAAACACAGTCATTTCCCCGCTTGGTTGATGGAAGGCCTGGCATGTAGTCCATAAAGATGGATTCCCCAGGACTTTCAGGAGTAGGCAGAGGGGTGTACATGCCTTGTTTATTAATGGTCGTTTTAGCAATGGTGAAGGTAGTGCATGACCTAATATAATTGTTGACATCCTGTCGAAGTTTTAGCCAATAGAAATTGTTTTGCAACACTGCCACTATATTTTCTACACCGAAGTGTCCTGCCACCCGATTATAGTGGACCTCCCAAATAAGCTTCGCTCACTCGCTTAATGGAACACATAGATGGACTATATGGCACAAGAACCCATCCTGAAGATGGAAATCAGTGACAACTGTGTTTTCTCCAAACATCTAGTAGGTGGCAAAGAAGTCAGGATCTCTCTCATAGAGTTGGGGCCACCCAAAGGCCTTGTGGTCGTAGGAGTTTATCACCATGGTGAGTGCTACAATTGGAGGGTGGTTGAGGAAATCAATGACGCAGTTGGTGCTTCTTTTCTTATACTTGATGTTGAGATGGAACTACTACAGGTATGTGGACCACTTATGATGGCAGTCATTATGAAATTTTCCATGTGTCTGCATGAACTGCAACGACTTATGATCGGTGTGGATGATTGTCTCCTCCACGAGAATGTAATGCCTCCATTGGCGGCGGGATTTCACAATGGAGTACATTTATTTGTTGTAAGTAGGTTACTTATGGACATCATCTGATAGTGTCTCACTACGATAGGCCATGGGGTGTTCATGCTGAGTGAGAACTGCGCCCACAACATAGTATGAAGCATATGTCTCGATCTCAAAGTGATGTTGCAGGACAAGTAATGAGAGAAATGGGGTTGAGCTCAAGTGATGCTTCAAATCATCGAACACTTGTTGTTACGACAATCCCCACACAAACTTTTCCTTACCACCAGCCTTGGTTACTGGGTTGAGGGCCCATGCAATATGGGAGAATCCCAACATGAACCTGCGATAGAAATTTGCAGGGCCCAAAAATATCTGAAGCTTAGTGAGTGTGGTTGGAGCTGGTCAATCATGAATGACCTAGATATTGGAGGGATCAACATGCACCCCATTTTTTTCAACAATGTAGCCTGGGTACTGGACCCCGTCCATACCGAAAGGATCATTTTTCCAAATTTGTGTATAGCTTGGGCTATCATAGAGTGTGCAAAACCTACTGAATATGCTACAAGTGTTTCACCCAATTATTTTTGTAGCCGAGGATTTCATCTAGATACACCACCAAAAAATAATTGGTGAAAGGACAGAAGATATCATCCATTATCCTCATGAAAGTTGTTGGGGAATTTGTCAAACCAAAGGGCATGACCAACCATTAAAAAATACCTTCTTTGGACTTGAAGGAAGTTTTCCATACATCTGTCTGCTCTATTGGGATCTGATGGTAGCCATACTTTAGATCAATATTACTAAAGTATTTTTTCCCCTTGAGTTGGTCAAGGATATCATCAATTCGATCCAGAGACGTCGGGTCACATATGTCTTCTGCACAAGCACAATTTGGCTTCCACATGGTGATGAGTTGGGTCGGATGTTCCCCTTTTGGAGCAGTTTTTGGATCTGATGCTTGATCTCCACATTTTCTAATAGAGAGAAAATATAGACTATCCCATTTGGTAGCAGTGCACCAGGGGTCAGATCAATTGAATGCTTGACCTGACAGTGTAGAGTTACCCCAGTGGGTGAGGAGAAGATGTCTTTGTATTCTTCCAAGACATTATCCACTTGCTTCTATTGAGTGGAGAGATCGGTCGCGAGGCCATGGATGTGGCTAAAACCTTTCACTCACTTTGAGAGTGAATCATGAAGAAGACAAAATTCCCGATCTGAGAGATGACCTGCCTTCATTTCTTGGTAGAGATCAAGGAAATGGTAGTAAGTGGGACTACCTTGGGTATCATGTACAATTTCTTGTCCAAAGTAATAATAACAATGTGAGGCCTAGACTCATATACAACATCACATTTCCATAAATAAAGTTGTCCCAAAAGAACATCACAAACTTTAAGGGGAGAGACATCACACAATACGACATCTTTGAAGGGATGGATGTCGTAGGACAGGTGACAATGTTGGTTGACGCGAAGATCGCTTCCTTGCCAGAGCCAACTGATGGTGTATAGATGTGGGTGCGTCGTTGTCAAAAAGGCCAACCATTTTATGACCTCCACTGATATGAGGTTCTTCTGGCTACTGCTATCAATGATGAAGTACAGTGGATTACCCTTCATCCACAACTATGAATGAGAGAGATGCTCACTTTCCTCTGGCTCATCAGGTTCACTGGGTTGGATCTTGGTGGTAGCAACGGTGGCACTGGGTTCCACATCAATAACCCATGTCCCATTTTATGGTTTTGACTCTGATTCAGAACCCGCATCTAATCAAAATTATTTCTCCTCCACCAATGATTTCTTTGAGCGGCAATCAACAGTGTTATGCCAGGGGATCTTATGGAAGTCGCACCACTTCCTAGTGTATTTATTCGTCTTTCCATTGATCTTGTTTGTTTGTGGCTTAGACTGGTTGTCTTGAGGTTGTCCATTGTTTTTTCTCCCTTTGTTCTATGGGTTTGGGTTGCCCTTTCCCTGCTTCTGTTGTGAGGGGTTCCCAGACCCAAACTGTTGCATCTTTTGTTTAAGCTTCTACTGAATTTTTACATCATATCGATAGGTTGCACCCAAGGAAGAGATGTCCAGAAACTCCATTTATGTCTAGATGTATCTATACATACCGCCACGGTACTTGAGCACCAGATTTTGCTCAGAATCTTTGATACCTAGATTGGTGCGTAAAGTATGGAAGACATTAGTGAAATTTGGCACTGTTTTGTCTCTTTCATGCCGCATTGTGGTCCATCTTGTATACAAGTCGTCATAACTTCCGATAGGGTAGTATTGTTCCTTAATAGAATCCCTGAAGGAACCCGAAGTGGGTGAAACTAAAAATAATTTGGATCCCTCTATTTCCTTTTTCTCACAGAAAGTCTCCCACCAATATTTGACATGGGGGACGACCTTGAGGAGCACAAATGTAATCTTTTCTCTATCGAAAAAGTTGTGGATAGAAAAATACCCTTCTAGAAGGTTTAACCATTTATTTACGACATCCAAATCTATTTGATATTCAAATATAGGAATATCAAAATTGATTTGTACCTTGAAGGGGGTGGCACCTCCGCTTGAGGTAGATGTGTTGCTTGTCAGCAGTTGTCGAAGGATTTGTGAAAATTTGTTCATCATCTCATTCCTCTGTCTCTTGAGGGATTCCGCGAGAAACATTTTGAAAGGACCTCTTGTCTCGTCATCTTTATTTTCTCTTGCCATGGAAGGTTTCTTGGGGGTGCGAGAGTAGTTTTCCTTAAGAGAAACAAGCTCGAGACCCAACTCTCTATACCCTGATCTTGTCGGGGACATGCACTAAAAACGACAAGGAGAAGACTGCTATGATACCATTGATCCGGATTTATGAGAAAAACGAAATCAAAACAAATATTTATAATATTAACATAGATACACAGTGAATAATAACAAAGATGCAATAAAACCTGACTTATATTAAATAAGAAATATGTTTAAACTGTAAAATGCAAAATGGAACAAACTTGTTAGAATGGTGGAAGCTTATCTCTAAGAAGACATGTGATGGCTACACTCATTCACAAGAATATGAGTACAATGAGGCTATGAAATAATTTTTACAATAAACATGAATTCCAAAACCCTAGACATCCAAAAACCTAACCCTAGGAAATGAAGCGCCTAAAGTCATGTGGGCCCCGTTGGGGTAACTTGGTACATCAACTTCCGGGGGTCATAACTTTTGCATACGATACTCTTTTTAGGTTCACGATAGCTCGTTGGAAAGGTCTATCCAAAGAATACACATTATTCCATCAAAATAAGTCTCTATAGACAATTTCACTATGTGAGCTCTAAAAATGTTGTTTAGGGTCTCAAAACGACCTCAGAAGTTCAAGACCCAAAAACTAGGAAACAATTGCCAAAATAAGAAACTGTCGTGATGAGCCAATTGGACCAGGTGGGTGGCCATTTCTATCCACCTAGATAACCTTAGCTAATTGAAAATCATCGGCTAGGTTAATTATAATATGGACTTGCAAGTCCATAAAACTTTTGGGAAGTTCCTTCTCAAACATACAAACAATCTCAACTATCTCTTGATGCCATTGTGGAATGCTAGCCATATGAATCTCCTTTGATGTGATCCAACATACAAATGAAGATAATTTTCATATGGCATGTCACAATTCCCGGGGGAAGTCATAGTTCATAAAACCATGGACAAGAAAAGGATAATGACACTACAAAATTGACACACACATCATTAATTACCATAAAATTGTGAGTGCATAGAATATTTTTACCGACAACATAGAAGAAGAATCATGCATTTGACATGCATACCCTTAAAAGGTTCATATGGTGATATGGATTGGATCATTATATTATTTTTCATCTATCTCGATGCTTTCAGAGTGGAAAAAATTGGAGGAATAAGCTTGCAGGGTCATTTTAGTGGTAGGTCCCAATTTGGAAAATTGGGGTTCGGAACCTTCTGGAGCCATTTTGAGGCATTAAAATATTCTTTTGGGGTTCTTTTGTTTAAAATATTTTCCAACACTCTTGTAGGTATTCTAAACTATGATACCTTTCCACTGGTGTAGACCATGCGTCAATTAGAGCTTGTATGCAAAAGTTATGCCCACCGCAAGTTGACCTATCGTGCTGACCACCATGGTATGAGAGGATGCCATGTCACCCCACATTACTAATTCATATGGGGATAACCAGGTGAGGATATTTCAATAATATTCTATAAGGTCCAAAACCTTATCACAATTTAATGTTGAGGAAGTCAAAACCCTAACCCTAGACAACTATTGGACTATGTTNGCGTAAAATGGTGGGCAGATTTATGGGTAAATGATAGTTTAGGATTTTTAAAGTTTGGGGTTGGACCAGGGAAACAGTCCATTGGGCATGGAGTCAAGTGAAAACCGAAGAAAAGAGATAATAGCAGTGATCGTATAACTTGCGGAAAATGAGGCAAAGTAAGTCTATCTTTCAACAATTGATAATCATGATGCGGTAGCAGAAAAAGAAAAGAAAAGGCCATCATAGTGAAAGCATCTATCAAGGATGAATTTTCACTACAACTTTAGAGGAAGAAAAACAAAAGGCTAATAACTAGATGCAGAGAGCTTATCTTGAACAAATTCTGACCAGTCACCATAGAAACACAACACATATATGTCAACTGTGTGTAAGGAGCAGATAAAATGAATTCCAAACAAATTTTAACACAACTGAAGAGGAAGAGATAAACAATATGATAATGACAATAGGGAAAACATACTGAAAGAATTAACCGTGATGAATCTCATAATCTCAAATAAAAACGTCGTCTGTATTACTCCATTCCGTGTTTACAAATTAACTCCGCTTACAAAAGGAGCCCCTCTTCAAAGAGGTTTTTTCCCCAACTCTTCCTGTGTTAGCCTCCTCCCAATGATTATTTAACTAATCACATCTCTAAATCCGTTACATAGCTCAGTGTTTACAAGAATTAATCTAAAAATAAATTTCTTTTTGTTTCGAGAAATATGAAACGGTTGGCCTTCTTGGAATTCTGCAACTGCCAGATGCTCTGCAGCTCCTTTAAACCGTTACTAATAGCTTTGAAAAGTGGCATATGGATGATTCCTTTGTATTATCAGATAGAATAGTTGGTAAGCTACTGCTTGTAGTGCTTTCTTTTGAGAAACGCCATAATGCAATAAGGCCAAATAGTGCCACTGCATTCTAACACTTCCCTTGACAAGATAAGGCTGGTAAAGTCTTCGCACATATGTTTCAACAACACACCTTTGAAGTGTATGATCACTGTGGTCAAACAAAGCGACAAGTACATCTTCAACAGCGAACGATGCATTTACCAGATCCTCCATCCTCTCATCAATAACACTTTTTCTTCGGGGTGTATAAGTTGGCTCTCCTTCCTCGGTAAACATCTCCAGCTCTGAAAGACTCCGAGCAATGTTGGTACAAAGTTCACTCAATTTGGTTTGCTCTAGTAATTGGCCTACTTTCAGTGCCAACTCTGAGTAGTTTATATGGCCAAGAGAAGAAACATGAATCAACTGCTCTTTGTAGGCAACATGATTGGGGTAGACAAGAGCTTCCATTAGTCATAGAATCAATTTGTTTTTCCTCTTGATTCCCTGATGAGAAAGCACCATGTCTACCACCTTAAGAAGATCCTTTTTATGCTGAAGTCTAAGACCTTCAATCACATCAGCCTGTGCGTTTTGACTGAAAATCTGTTCAACATGTAGATATTCCTCAAAGAGTGATTGAACAATGATACGAGCATGACTTTCCCGACCTCCCTCATAAGAATTTGCAAGACTGAGAAGAGGTTCAACAAGTCTTTCTTTTGAAGCCCTCTCTTTTTCGGGACAAGACGAAAGGAATGCCTCAAATGTTGCCCGTAAAGATTTTGCTGGAAAGTCTACATTTCTTGGAGAAGTTACAAAAGATGTTTCATACACCTTATATTTAGCATCCAGCTTAGATCTGAGATCTTTCGGTAATCGAGTTGCAAGGATAGCCATGCAATATTTCCACTGTAGTGAAGGGAGTTGAGGATCATCTAGACAATATAGCAAAGTCTGCACAACTTCATTGATATCATGTTCATAACCTGCGAGGACCATACGTGCAACATTTGTACTGGCCGCACATCGCTGATGAAATTTTCCAGCTACTACAGTGGGAGGACCAAGAAGAGGAAAGCTTCCATGAAACGGTTCTTCTTTCCTAACAAAAGATGGATTGTCTAAGTTAAGCCCTGCTATGAGATTGCCAGCCTGCATTGCCTGGCCCTCAGTCATCTTGAAGTGGATTGTACCAGCAGCGGGTGAGAGTAAAGGCATACACATTTTCATCACTTCCACTTCTGCATATGGTGCATCAGTGTCCACATGTGTCCCATCTGGAATTACGAACCGAAGCAGCTTGCATGGTGTCTCAGCAACTAATTTAGATGGATCATGGTCATTCTGTAGCAAGCAAGTTCGACCATCAATCAGAAGGCGAGTACCAACTGCCACTTCTTGATTTGAATGGGCATTGGGACGTTGGGTTGACAGACTTTGTGCATTGGACCGAAATCTCGGCTTTCGATTTTTTGGAATAAGGGATGAGAAGCTCATTCGTCTGCCGGTTAAAATTCCGAAGACAGAACGAGTTCTGGAGCTTTGCCAGTCAACGTTTTACACATGAGATGATCCCTTTGCGTTTGTGTGTGAGCTGGAACCCTGATTTCGGGTTTCGGGAAAAGAGAATTAGTTAATCCAACTCTAATTCGACCGAATTCCCGAAATAGAGCGGTGTGTGAGTCCTCTTCATGGATTCTCTCGCATGCGCATTGTGCTGTAATGTATTTGTTGTTTGCACACAAGAGGTTTCTCTCTAGCCGGTCTACGTCTTTAAACAATGCTGCCTTTCGTGGAATTCATCTTCTTCATCCTCAGATTTATCTAGATATCCAGCGAACCAAGACACAATACTTGTATGGTTGATCTAAATGAGGCTATGGAAATCTGAATCACTTCAATTATTGACAAAGACCCATCAACATGGCCTCCAACTATCCCACTTCTCTTCTTTATTATGGGCTTTCCGTTCCTCTGCGTCCTTGAGGTATGTCACAAAATGAAGTGACAACTGAATCGGACGAGGAAGAAGACATCTTCTTTGAACATTCCTCCTTGACTGTTTTTCTCTAATATGTCGATGGTCCTGAAAGATAACATTCGTTGGGACTTGGTGACCACCGGGGACGTGTTTGAAAGTCTTCATTAAATGAGAGAGAACTCAAGTACTTATCTTCAGACCATTCAAGTGGATCAATTCCAGAGACTAAATTTCCCAAAATAAACTCTTCTTCACCAAGATTATCCGCTTTCTGTTTGAGCTCTAAAAGTGCAGATTCAATTCTCACAAGCAAAAATGATGTGAGTTCCGCAGGCGTTCCCTGAATTTCACAAATTCCACCACTTTGGAGTAATTACAATGATGATAAGCTAGAAATGTGAGATCTGTTGCTTCTTTCATGTAATCTTCATGGAACTTTAGGTATTCTTTAATGATACTGTTTAATTCAGAACAAAGAGGCCACGACAACAACGGGGAAACATTTGATGCGACATTGACTCTTGCACTATGTTCTTGATTTCCAAACTTCTGTACCATTCAAATGATGACACAGTGGCATCCCAATATGTGTACAAGTGGATAAGCAAAAGCCTGTATTGCCAAATATACCTAGTGGCATCCCAATATGTGTACAAGTGGATAAGCAAAAGCCTGTATTGCCAAATATACCTCTTGATTGACAAGACGAAATCTAGAATCAATATTGCCTCCAGTAGATAACCACGATGTTGAGTACGCCAAAACAACTCCATTAAAACATTTGAAGCCGTTGGCAAGAGCTCTTCTCCATGCATAATCTCTTTTATAGCGCTTCTTATCCTGTAGGCCTCTTTCTTGATAAGGTGATTTCCTTTTTGTTTGTTTAACAGGTTCAAATGCTCTGAAATAAAATCCTCTACTACCAACAGAAATAGATCCTCCAACAGGAAAGGACACTTGGCCAAAGCTCAAGAGGTAGCGGAGGAAAAGTTCAAAGATTCCAAAAACAATTGGATGAAGTAGTCATGAGCCTTTCCTCATTCAAATCTTTGTGGTTGAAACATGTAGAAATAAATTCTACACCATTGTTTGCCTTTGTGGAAAGAACGACATATTAGAAGCATCTGCATATAGCAAGTGTTATTGTGCCGCATTTAAAATAGAGATGTCATACTTACAGTGAGAGACCTCAGAACACAAACTTTCTTCCCAAAAGGCCCTACAAGTCCTTCAACAAATCTGATGCAAGTTATATATAATTTGGAAATAAGATGTGATCCTCAAACACATTTGGGATGAAAACATTGAGTAGAGAAATTTTCAAAATCTGTTACAACACCCTCGCTGCTCGAAAAATTATCATGGACATTCTTGCTAAGTGCACACCCTCTACATACTCTCTGCTGCTCAATATTGAACTTTGGAAGACTTATAACAATCCCCCTCAGAATCATAAATGATCTTTATTGTAGGTGTCCAAAACTCCTATGTACAAAATCACATAGGCTATCATTGTCGTGTACCATATCTTGAACAAGCTTACCCTGCAACCTGTATAAAGTGCCTTCTCTAACCCCAACGACCAGTGAAATATCCATGCTAGCTTTATATGGACGTATGAGTACCCACCCTCTATGAAAAGTAATGAAAAAACCCTTGTCCTCCATAGATGATATTAAGAGTAAATTCTTCTTCAACCCTAGTATGTAAAGCACATCTCGAGCATCTAAAGTAGAACCTCTTGAATCGAGTTGGAACGTGACTTTTCTCTCTCCCTTCATTTCATACTTGACATCATCACCAAGTTGCACATGAACAACCGAGTCACTCTCTGTAAAATTTCTAAATAGCTCCTGCGCTTCTTTCATATGACGAGATGCACCACTGTCCAAGAACCAATCACTCCTCGCAGCTGTGCTGGTGGAAATTCAAGAAACTAGTGAGAAATCCTTCTCAAACTTCGCTGCAAACCCATCAAGATGCGTCTTTGCTGATGATGTTGTCTACATATTTCCTTTACCCTTGTTCTTCTTTGGAAACTGAGATGCATAATGTCCATTCTTATGACACATGAAACACTTGATTTTACTCAAGTCCTTCTTTTTCCTTGGCCGTAATGATCCTCCATCACTGGTACCCTTCTTGTTATAACTCTTTCCTTTACCCTTCTTTGTCTTACTAATAAGAGACAAGTTATCCTCACTACCTCCCTGCTTTCTACTCTTAGAATCCTCCCGAGTCTCTTCCTAGATACAATCATCCTAAAGTATTTTCCAATCTGGGAGATTTTCCTGAGTGCAAACTCCTTTGAAAAATAGTTCCCAAGACTTGGGAGGACCATTCAATGCCACATTCACGAACTCTATGTCCTCTGTTTACTCCCCTATGGCTGCAAGATGATCATGCACTAGTGTGATCCTCATGAGATAGCTGGTAACATTATTAGATATAGACATTTGCACCAATATGAGTTTATTCCTTAAGACTTGTTGATATTATGTTAGCTTCGGGAGGTATGAACCTCTATTGTGACCTATGAGGAGATTAGAATATTCTGGAAGGAAGCAAATAAGTAAAGGAAACCCTAGACGAGATGTCGGCTACAGAAATATAATTAATGTGAATTAATTAGTACCCAGAAGGAGAAGTCGGCCCCAGTAAGTCTGCTAGACCACTATAAATATAGGGTTCCAGTTCTCATTATACACACTTCTCAAAATTGCAGAGAGCAGTTTCTGCGCACTACAGTTGGCAGTTTTGTGTACAAGTTTCTGGGGAAGGTGTTGCGCCAGTTTCTGGGTGGGACTATCTGATCAGATTGGTTTCTATTCTTGCTTGGTGCATTAGCCTTGCTTGGCTATTGATTTCTACCAGTATTCTTCTCTGTCAAGGTCAAGGTGCTCGGAGGGTGGCTTCAGCCTATGGTTGGGTGACAAGGGTATTGTCAATGGTAAAACGAGCACAATCTTTCATATTCTAAC